>VYZT01017990.1:5186-19753 GCA_013400735.1 Pomatostomus ruficeps | reverse complement strand
GATGCTTAGAAGTGCTATGTAGTAATAAAACTTTGCACTATCACTATTATAATTCTGTAAAATTTTTCCAGTGCAAAGATTTCAGTAGTTGTCATAAAATTTTGCCTGCAAACTGCAAGCTGCTTAACTTCTAGCAGTTGATATTAAAAACCATGAAGATACCATTGCCTGCATCTTCTCAGTTTTCAGCTTGTAGAATGACTACAGGCAGCCTCAGCTCTGATGGATGAAATCTCCTTTCTTAAGGATCTCTTCCAAAAACATCAACTCTTCTCCTCCTCCATTGTAAAGTATTGAATTTCTTATCTCTCCTAATCATTAACCATTAATCATTCTTCCTGGCGCAACCATTAAAATCTGAGTAGATAGTTAGGAAATATCTAATGCATTCATACATAAAGGAAGAGAGACTGAGAAGGAAAATCAAATGAGAAAACCCCATCATTCAGCTCCTGTATTATTCACAGAGAACAGGCTCTCAGATGGAGACTCTGTCTTTTCTTTTTCCTCTGTGTTGATGCAGAGTACTCTGTCAAGTGACATGGAAGTTGATAGGTAGGATACCATGTTTTATCCCTTACCTACACATATTATAATGGTCATTGTCTTATCTCAACCTCATATTCCAAGGCATGGGGAGTTATGATAACGCCAGTTTCCCTCTGACAGCGCTGGTTTACAACAGCACCCAGTTTCATATCAGAAACAGCATAGTAGCATCAGCTTATCTAAGTCAAGTCCTCCTTAGGCATGAACTGCTTCTGCTTTCATTTTGCTTCAGATTCTTGTTGATGCAGATCACAACAACCATGAAGCAGGCAACAGCTGAATCTAGCAAGCTCAGCAGGATTAAAGACAACCTACAGGCCTTTCACTTGACTGTAGCTGTTGTTCCTTGGGTCTTAGGTATGAAAGCATGAATAAACAAAGAGAAAAAGCATTTGATGGACAAATACGAACATGCCCTAACATCCACTGAAAGACACTTGGATAAGTGAAAAAGAATCACTGAAATTTATCTTGCACCAACATGCAGTCTCCCAGGTGCCAAAAAAACGAGTGAAGGTAAATCACAGATGCCGGGACTATGCCCTACAGAGAACATGTATGTGGTGACTATAATTTTTAATATTTTCCTTTCTGGCACAGTTCAATCCTGGCTCATCTACACTATCAAAACCTCTTGCCTCTTTAGTTTTACAATTCAATAAAAATGTAATATATTCTCTTTCAATATCTTTCCTGTAAAAATTCTATCACATATTTTGAACTAATACATGCAAGTGCCTTTATCTGTTGATTTTTTCATAAATTGAAGTTACAACAATAAAATTCAAAGACATTCTAAAGCATCATGCCTATCAACTCAGTTCACTTGCCAAGTGATCAACATGATCATGAAAACATTTGGCTGAGAAAATTATTCTACTCCTTTCTAGTTTATATGCACTGAGATCCAACATGAATGATATAAAACATATATAAAAGACTATACCTAAGAGTTATATAAAAGATTTTCATCCTGTTTTCTTACTCTGATTCAGCAGAAAATGTGAGCCAAATGAAGACTTTTACTGATTAGATTTTTTTCAATCAGGTGTTCTTCAGTAATTCTTTGGCATGGAAGTGGCCCTGCTGTGGTCTCCTGCTCAAGTGGTTCAGCTTTAGAGAGCAGAGCAATGAGGATGGATTATTGGAGCATGGTTCCAGGATTTAGTAAGGAACAAACCATGAATACGTCCAGCACAATTTTCCTCCATATGAATGCACCCACATTTTACCCTTTGATAATTTCTGTGTTTCAAAGCTTTCAATGATCAGAAAAGAGTTTCCCACACTTTTACATTTCAAATGTAGCACATTTTTAACTTGTGTACGTGTTACTGCTCATGCTGTATCAAAAAAATTTTTAATCCCCTGGCTAAAAACTGTGCACTGTTTTTCAGGACTGTACTCTGGTTTTATATCACTTCTTTGAAAAGAATATATTAATGAAGAGTTTTATCTATGAATAGTTATATGTATAATTTTATTCCTGCAAGTTACTTCAGTGGAATTATGAGCAAAGAGGAAAGACCACAAGACCTTGCTCTGCTCCCCTCACTACAAGATTAATTTCTCTGAATAAAGGGCTGGCAAGACTGTACCATGTAAGTCCCTGCAAGCTGGCAGGTCAACGAAAACCCAGCGTGGCAGTTGGCTCAGGTCACTGGCTGCTGTTCTTTACTCTCCTGCTCTCAAGTCCTCCACACATAGATACTCGGCTATTCAGTGAACCCACTCTGACAAATGTGCCCTTTGAACTCAGTTCTCACAAAAGCTTTCAGAGTAGCAAAAACAACAATGCCCTCCTACAACACGGTACTGCACCTCCAAATCCATGGAAGGGGAAGATCGAGTTTTGTCATGGTATCACAAGTAATGCCACAAGGATGAGCATGGGAGCCCAAGATGTGAAAGAATAGTATAATCAGTACCCGTACCTTCACTGACCTACCTGCAGCCTGCCATGTATAAATCCCACTATATGTTCCAGCAACGTCACATATTTTATCACTATCCAAAAAAACTACAACCATATGCCTTTATTGCATGCCCGCACACTGCTTGGTTGGGTAGGCGATATTCCTGCAAGTTTTTAAGACCTATTGCATAAAGTGCTTAGTAACCTTGTCTTGTATAAAGTCTTAGAGCTGACTGTCCTTTGTGCAGGAAGTTGGAGTAGAGGCCTCCTGAGGTCCCTTCCAGCTTAAGGTATCCTGGGAACACAGCACACAGATATCCACAAACCCAGAGAACATATACAAATGCTCCTCACCAAATTCCACCTGTATAATCTCTTTAAATTTATGATGTCATAGCTCTACTGAGTTCTTAATACCCTAAACTTTTGTCATATACGAAAGGATACCAATATGTAATTAAGATCAGGAGACATACAGCTCTGCCTAATCACAGTTCTTATGTGGATAATCATATATACAACAGCCTCGAGTTATCTCCTTGACAGTAGCTGCCAGAATTTTTTAGGATAGCTATGAAGATCAATGACAACAGAACCATGAAGAACTATCACACCATGTATCTTGTTTTTCTGACATTTCAAATAAACTTATTCAAAAAGCAGGAAATATTCAGTGCTTGCTTCCTATCAGTAAAAAACAGTCATAAACATTTTTATAAGCATGGTTCAGGGCAAGGACATAAGTGTTTCTAGTACCTATGAGGTTTCTGTACTTTGCAACCTGTAATGCAGAGGATACACCAGCTGACTTCTGGTTAAACCAAGCTGGCTCTCAAAAAAAGCTATTGCTTTACTGATTGCACGTTAACTTCAAAAAGTATGTTCATCTGACAAGAACATTGACCAAGAGAAACTAACTACTGCATCATCTTCTGCCTGGTTCCCTCACCTCTCTGTCCAAGCAATGTACATAGAAAATACTTGCAACATGGTGTTTAAAATATGCCTTTTGCATTCGCTGGATATCTAATCTACTATGATCCAAATAAAATGGAAAGACCCTTTCCTAGAGTACTAGGGAAACCTGTAGTGATTATCTCAGAGCAGGTATTTACACTGTGTCCTTGGACTTCCGTGACACCAACACCAAACACAGGCATGTTCTTTACCTGAACAAAAATGATATGATGAATGTTCATTCTAAAAGCTTTAAACACTATTTTGTGAGTAAAGGCAATGTAGTTATATCCTGAAAAAGAATCAACCTAAACCATCTAGGGTATCAGAGCAGACTTGCAGCACTAAATGTGTTGGGAAAAGCAAATCTTTCAGTCAGCCTCAGGGCACATCAATGTGTATGGAATAAACAGTGACTGTGCTTTTGTAACACATTCCTTATTTGAGGGACAAATGCATAAAATTATTTTGCACTGTTCCATTTTCACTGTTCCGTTCATTAATGTCAAAACCAGAGCTTTCCAGTGACTTTACTCTGCTCAGGACTGTTATCACTAATGGACCTACAAAAGTCTCATGCTCACAACCCTCACAGCTCACTTCTTCCATGCTAACGCACATACAGATCATTTGAGGGGAAAAACCCCATACCCGTATCTAAGCTCCATGATTCCCCACCTTCTATTACTTCTTAAAACACAAAAGGGTCGGTGATTCTAGCTCGAGTGTGAAAGAAGGAGTAAGACAAGCCCAGAAACAGATCTTAACACCTAACACACACAACAAGATGTCTGAGCACAAAGTTTATTCCAGGATTCAGTACTGAACTACTTCATAAGCATTAGGAAGTCAATGTCCTCCACCCCAAAGCTCCATTTCTCTAAACTGGTAACCATATTGCCTTGCTATAATTTGCTGCTTGGAAAAACAGGGTAAAGCTGTAATGAATCTGGATTTTTTAGCCAAAGGAAGAGAAAAGTGAAAGAAAAACATCCTAAGTTTCTTAAAAGATACTCTGCAGCCTCCAAACCTAGTCCATCTTATGATCTAGCTGAACTCACTGTTATAAGATTCAGCCTCACTGTCTAACAACTTTCACTTGCTGGAATTTAAACCTAGTACTTCTTATCTGCTATATCAAAAAAATGGAGAAGAAATTATTCCCTTGGTCTTTGCATAATCATACTCACTTAACTTTAATCACTGACTGTAGAAATAATATCATATCATTATATCATGCAATCCATTGCATGGATTTTGGAGCTTCAGTTAACGCAGACTAGCAGTATGGGAACTATTTAATATATCAGATAATCCTAGCTGCCTAGGGTGGAATTCATCACCATTTGAGGCAAGTACCTCAGACTTCATTTATAGTCCATGAAGTGTTGGTCATGATGCACCTCATCTTCAAGTTCCAAGTCTAAAACAAGTCATAAAAGGCCCAGTTCCTCTTCAGGATTTGGTGAGCACAGGGTGATGGTCTCAGCTATGGATGTATATGCAAAAAACACAGACTCACAGAATGATTCATTTGCAAGGGAGCTTTGAAGGTCATCTAGTCCAGTCCCCTGCCCAAAACAGGTGTACTAGGTGAGGTTGCTCAGAGTTGGGCCCAGTCAAACCCTAACACCTCCAAAGATGGATATTTCCTAAGCTCTGGACAAACTGTTTTGGTAATTGATAGCCCTCACAGTAAAAAAATGTTTCCTGATATCTTATCAGAAGCGCCTGGTTTTTAACTTGTGCCCATTACAGATGTCTAAAATCACCTGAGGTCTGACCCCTAATGCAATTAACAGGCTACTCTCTTATAACATTGTGCTACTGCTCAATTTATTTGAAGGTCTTTGTAGCAAACAAAGAGTCTTTACACTTGTGGTAGTGTGTTCCAAGCATTAGCAAGACAGGGAGTTAAGAAAGTTCTAAAGGTTTCAAAATAGTTAGTATTTCTGAAACAGGAAAGTAATGAGAATCCTCCCCTCAGATGCCAAGTACAGAAGTTAAGGGACTCATCCATAAGATGGCTGGGTGTTGGCTTTCTGTTCAAAATCTAAGAACAAAGAAATATAAACAAAATCAATTAGAAAGCCTGGTGTTCATTTGGAGGAGATCCATTGATAATTGGAAAGACTAAGTATAGGGAAATTAGAGATGTTATTATGAGACTACGGAAAATATAAGAAATGAGAGCTTCAGAAATGTGAGCTGCCCAGCAACTTCTGAGTAAAATCTGTGCATTTGTAATAGACAAAGCTCATCTGCCTGCTTGTAATTCAGGAAAGATCAGTGTTGTTATCAGTATAGCAGAACTTGAATAATAAATTTAGGTGCAGACCATAATTTGCATTTCCCATTTGGTTAGAAGGGCATTTGTAACAGCTGTTTTTCTCACCAAAAGCAGCTGACTGGTGATATTATTTTTCAATTAATGTTGTTACACTATGAATAGATTACTGCATGTAGGCATGAAAACAACAACAATTAGTGAAAGAAATTCAGCAATGTAACAAAGTAGGTTTTGGTTTCCATTTAATTGGAGGATAGAGAAAGTCAGAGATGCAATAAACCCCTTGTAGATGCAGTGAAATTTGTATGCTGAAGGCTCTCAAAACAATCTGAGACAGACTGAGTAAACAGGATCTAGAAAAAGCAAGAATTAGGGAAGTGTAGAAGAGTGGAAAACAAAGATGCCAAAGACTTAAAGCAGTGTTGAGAAAATCTAAGGGGACTTTGTTTTTCTTTAAATAAGAATGTAATTTTGCACTGAATCCTCAAATGAATAGAGATTTCAGTTAAACATCTTTATATTGTTACATCCACTAAGCCAAGCTGTGTAATTCCACACTTGCTTGAGTGTGAAAGTAAAGCTTTTTAGTTTTATATTCCAAATCACAATAGAAGAATAGATGATACAAAGGAAAACAGCCTTATGTTAAAAGACAACACCCTCCTGCAGTGATGCTTGTGAACTCCATTCCATATGTTAACTCGCATTTCATACTATCTGTGGAAAACAAAGCCTAATTTGGGTGTATAAGATGTGAGATCTATATTAAATAGCCTTAGAGCTCCAACGTACTCCTCTAGCATAAAATGAGGACCAAATCAAATAGCTGAAACAATGACCTCTGGGCACATATTACTACATCTTTAACTACATCTCTAAGCCACAAAATATTCTCAATTCTTCTTGGAAGCAAATAAAACCACCAAATAACATGAAGGGGTAAATAAACAATGGATATGACTCAGGAAAAACTCAATCTGCTTTGCAGGTACATGACTTATGACCAAAATGTATATTGATAATGTAGGCTCTACATGCTGCTATGAATGAATATGTGTGTGAATGTCAGCTGCTGCAAACTAAACTCCGTTTAAAGCCTAGGTTTTCTTTCTTGTGTTATTCTGCTCTGCTTTGTGCTCCTTTCCCACAAAATAAGCAGATAAGCACATTTAGATTCTGTCTATGTGCAGCAAAACATCAAGAGTTCACATTCCAAGGACTCACCCCTCATAATTCACACATTTCAGCTTTTCTTTCTTAAAAAGACTACGCTTTATAGCTTTCACACACTTACTGTTTCACTGTCTTGCCCTGAATCAGAAATTGATGAAAACTTCCTTGCAGTGAATTGAGGGACAGGGATATTAAAAGCTGATCTTTCTGATCTTCTTTGACTTTATGAAACTGTATTTTTCTGGTTGGTGAAATCAGGATTAATTTCTCTGTCTGAACATGCAAAGGACCTCCCACTATCACATTTCTTACATCCCTCCCCTAAACCGCTCAAAATAGAAACCATAAAATTGCTCTCTTTTTTTTTCCAGCCTGTAGGAGTAACAGCCTGATTAGTAATTACCTGNTACCTGTCTTTGAAACCAAGACAGTAAGAAAGAAGAGTGCCCCAGCAAAGAGCGTGGGAACATAAAACTGCTAGGAGAGAGAAGCCAAGTCATACACTTTGCCTATTCATTTCTAATAGAATGTGTACTCACAGTACTGTGAACTGTCCTATTCTAGGACAGTTTTACATAGTAGGAGCTTGAGATGTCCAGAGAAAGATAAACTCTGGTCAAGTATCTACATCCCATCTGGGACACAGGCTAATCAGGAACTTCCAGCAAAAATTTTTTTCCTCATAATACATCAAACTGTCATTTTGCACCTGCTGTATATTTAACATTCTTAATGTCAGTGAAAAAAAAGGGGGGAAATGCTTAAATGTCAGTGAAGGGCTGAGGAGATTCTTGGGTTATTGAACTGCTCCCCCCAGAACCACTTCCTTTCCTCTCCCTCTGCATTTAAAGGTTGTGGATGGTCACCAGCTCTTGCATCCAACAGCATGGTCCTTCAAGCCAACTGCTGAAAGAAGCCTTTTCCACAGCAGGATCTCAGCATCCCTGGTGCTGAAGACAGACAGCCACCAAAGGATATTTGTCCTTTGTGAAATACAACAAATGGAGGTCCAAGACAACAACCGGGAAACAAACTGAAGCATGGGTGACAGGTGAGCAAACTGCAGACACAACTCTGATGAGCCATGATGAGGCTTCTGGCACACTTTGGAGCTGGGGCTGTACAGACATTGACTGAGTCTAATTGAGCATCTGCCTGGAGAAGCCACTACCTGGCTCCAGGGTTCTCTGGGAAAGCAAAGAGGAGACAGCCATGGAAAGGAAACCCTTGGCATAATGCTTCATGCTGTAAATTTCTGTAAATGCTCCACAGCACCAGCTGAAGAAGCAGTGCATGGGCTTTCTAGTCTGTTCACCAGAAAGAAATATCAAAGAAGCTCTGAAAACCCATGGGAGATGTATTTATTGCAAGTTGTAAAAAATATTTGTACAATATGAGAAAAAAAACAACTTTTGTTTTCCTGACTTCTGCAAAGTGAAAGATGAAAAAATACATAAAACTATCCTCAGAAGCACACACTTTTTCTTTATAACTTGAAAGGCCCACACGATTAAAAAAATAATATATAAAATTCCATCAGGATTTGTGTTTATTATAGTATTCTTCACACGTTCTACTGCAGTTTATTTCCTACTTGTCCTGCAACTACTGAAGAGTTTTGTTATCTAGCTCATCTTTCAGTAACTACATGATGGTCTGTAAAAGCAAAGAAAACTCTGACTACTGCAGAAAGGAGAACACAAACATATTTTAAACAGTCCAGAACTCCATCTTTGATTGTCTCCTGCACGCTTTCTATCACCTTTGTTTAATTTACACTTTGATGTCTTACTTTATCTAGTCATTGTTTTGGGTTTATGTGGCAATTAACAAACTCAGCTTTTCTGGGACTTTTGAAAAGAGAATGGACACATATTTCTATGAGTTTTGTGATATATTTCTCATGCAACTGTGAAATTACTCTTTTCTTCCACTTACAGTGTAAGAGTAATGCCATCTAATTTTACTGACGACATGGTATTGAAGATGCCACATACCTTCAGAAACATCAAAATACAAACCAGTAATGCACTGAAATAACTAACCCCCTTTGTACTACAACCCAGAGAAATATTTGGTATAATCAGTGTCTTCCTCTTACATACCTTGGTTTTTTTCCCCATAGCATAGGTTAGAAAGGTATTGTCTTTCAAAGCAAAAACTCAGCTTAACCCAGAACACTCAAAAACCTCCAATTAAACCACTGGAAATTTTACTAAATTGAAAATGGAGAATTATTACAAATATAGTAAAACATTTGAGTGCCTTTAAGACTATTTACAGAACACAGCACATTCTGTAGTCAGATTAAACTAATAATTAATAAATAGTTTTGACATTTATGTTTTCACCAGAGTAATTCATACAATGTTTTAAAATGTCGGCAAGGATATAATTTTTTTTAAAAGTTATAGTTTGACTTACCGGGAAGTACAGAAGAAGTGATCCAAAAAGAATGGTTTCCAACAGCACCAGCCCTGAAGCCCTGATACTCTAGAAGACAAAAGCCAACATAAAATATTAGAAAATTCTCTGTATGCCATTTTGATAAAGGTACCTTCATTTTGTCAGTATAACACTTCCACACTAATGTTTATTAAAGCACAGTATTAAGCTGTCATGCTTGCATGCTCCACACTCTTTAATTCACAGGCCTATTACGATGGTTGCATTTTACAAAATTCAATTTAAAAAATCACTTTTTCCTATTTTAAATACTATTCAACACACATTACCTGGATATGATTTAAAACTACTAAATTTGCTCTCAAGTGTCAAGAGTTAGGGATCATGGGAATTACAGACATGAATTGAACTGTAGAATTTGTCCTGCACTGTTTAAATTTCAAGAAGTCTCTCAAATATTTTTACCTGTTTAATATTAATGACTTGGCTTCCATAATAAGTATGAATAATCTATAATTTTACTGAATATAGAGTGTGCTCTTAGACTGCAAGTATATTTAATTTTTCTGAAATTTTTGTACAAAGATGTTGATTCATTAACTTGTCAGGATTGTAAAATACTATGCCATTTCCTCACTGATTCTAATGTAGCCTCTCCAACATGGTTTTCTTACATCTTAAAATTAAACAGAAAAAATAAATTATTTTTTCCTAGTACAAAGTGTATTCCAATAAATTTGATGATTTATATATAGTGCATCTGTGCCTTATCTTAAAGACAAAACATCAACACTTGCAAGAAATTGAAATGTTAAGGGTTAACGGCTCAGAGTGTTGCCCACTGCAAAAGCAGGGGGGTTTTGCTGAGACAGGGAGGTACAGCCCAGGTGCAGAGGCTTGAGGATGAGAGGATGACCACGACAAACCAACCTTTGTTTGCCAGGGAGCTGTGCTTGAGCCAGATAAGAGAAGAGGCCAATAAGCAGCAGATCCTGAGAGGTGGGATAATGCTTTTTGTCATGCCAATGCCCTCCCTTACACAAGCAGCTCCAACATCATACAAGGCACTGGCACTCATGGCATGAACTCATGTCTCTCATGACTGAGCAATACCTAGACCACTAAAGAATCTTCTTTTTCTTATTATGTACAATGAATCTCCATATACCAGAATGACAAACAAAGCAAATGAAATGAGTTTCATACAGAGAAAACATTAATGTCAAATTCTATAACAAGGCTTTGCTTTAATTTTATTATTGTTGGTTGAGGTACAAAATTCAAGCAACTCATTTCCAGCTAACTGCAGAAAACACCCTGCATTTCAAGGGAGAAAGAGTTGTACCTCTTTTGAAAATTTCTCTGTAAAATAATGAAGAGGAAATTGTGTGTCCTGCTCAGTCTTTCCTCACACTGACAAATACTTTTAACCTATTTGAATAATAGCCTCCTAATAGAATACAGATTGCAAGTACAGAAATATCCATAGCAAAGGCCAATTTCCCAAAAATGGGCCTACAGTTATGAACTGCCACTTAAACTGCCTTGACAAATTGTCAGAATTTTCTGGCATTTGCAGGTTTTGTGCAGTATTCCTAAACCAAATAAATATAATCCTCATGTTCTTTCATTTCCTTTTCAAGCCTTGGAAGAATACTTATGTGAAGGTCAAATTTTTTTTTCTATTACTAGTTATAGCTGAGCTCAAACAGAATATAATTATTAAATTTACTTTTTACTTGAAAAAAAGGTCAGGAAAAGCAAAGGCCATCAATCATAAAGCAATTTCATTAAAAGTGCACAAGATGTCAGGCATCCAAGAAATCCCCAAATACTTTATTTTTCAATTCATGTGGCCCTTGATCCTTTCTGTTATACAAGTAACGAAACCAGTTGCAATACATCATGATGAAGGTAGGTGTTCTGCATTTAGAAACACAGGCATTGCTGCATCTAAGTTGCACTACACCACCTACAAGACAGACATTTGAGAAAACAGCATTTGCTGGTGAAGAACCCTCACAATAAAAATGGTTAATGTCCCAGGGACACCTTTTCTTATAAGGGCAGAAATTCCTTCCTTGGGGACATACTGCTTAGATCAAGACACCTGCCTCTCATCAAACAGTGGTTAATATACACATGAAAGAAAATCAGTAGTGAGGTAAATAACACCTAAATTCAATTTCAGTCTATTCACAGCTTTATGGTTAATTTAAAAGATGAATATGTACAATGACAATCATCAAAAATCTGGAACACTTGAAATGCCTGTTTCATTAGGTTATGCATTCAATTAACACAGAAATTAAATGAAGATCCAAAGACATTACTTTCAAGAATAAAATGCACTCTAGTATTGATAGCTGCTTAATCACCAAGAGATTAAATGGAATACACAAAAAATCTGATGGAATAGGAAACCAAATTTCAGGAGCAGGAGGTGGGGCTCAGTATGTTCCCCTGTTTAGTCTACAAATAGCTTCAGAATACCTGAATGGAATTTCAGCTTTCTTACTCAACATAGCCTCACCCATTACAGAAGATAACACCACAGCTCACTTGAATTGTCTGTATAAATTGTAGTTCAATCATGCAGAAATAAATAGTTTGTGGTAAAATACAGGATAAAAAAACCAACCTGACTGCAACACTCAAGATTCATACTATCTCAGAGGAAACAAACTGAGAATGATGTGAGAATGATGTAAGAATAAATTTGATTATGGTAAAAAATCTCATTATTCTCACCATTTAGGAGGCAAATAGATGAATATAGATGAAGATCATTATATTAATTTCAGATACATCAAAACCTCATAATTTTGAAGATTTTAAATCCAACTTCAGTTTATTTTATTCACTTTTACTTTACAAGAGCCAAGATCTAAACTACTCCAAACTAATACCTTATGACTGGATCTGAGAAATCCAGATCCCAAAAATGGTGAGATTTTTCAGCTCTTCAGAATTTATTACGCTAAGTAATCTCTCATTAAGTTTAGAATACATGTTTCACTGGAAATTAAAGCATATTTGTCTTTGAACAAAATACTACTATGTATAACATAATTATTCCTCCTACCACTGTATTGCTGAAAGGCCCAGCCCCAGGGAAGCTTCAAGTTAGTGCAGACCCTGCACAAGGAAAAAGTGAAAATGACTGTGCTATCTGCACAAAGTTAGGAGTTTAAGGCAAGGGGCAGCATATGGATAAGGAGAGGTGAGAACAATGGAACAACAAGGCAATATCACGTTTCAGAATTAGCAATTAGTAGTCCCAGCCTATCAGTTTCCCACTCTTAGTCACACAGTTTTCCAGCACTTGAATCTGAAGACATGGTATGGAGAACAGGGGATGCTCTCAAAGAGCCTCCACCAAGCATGAGGAATGGGGTGTTTTCTGTAACAAGTTGAGGCTGGTGTTGACACTCTTGCATCAAAGAAATGGCATTAGAAGAGAGAAAAAAGCTCATGTGGGAATTGAAAAAACCAGAGATATACAGCTCATGTAGGATGTCAAGAGGGAGATGCAACGAGGACAACACAGAGTGGCAGAGCAGGAAATCCTTTGCAGCAGCATTTTGAACCAACAGGAGCAGGCCATGCCTGCATCTGCCAAGGCCAGCTGAAAGGACATCACAGCAGCCAAGACACAAGACACCAAGCTGAGACAATGAATTGAGCTCTGCAGACTAGCAGAAAACATGAGCTCAGAAGAAGCTCAGCAAGGCTTAGACATAGCCGGAGGCACAGTGAGCTCCAGAGTCCAAAATGACGTTTGGTAACAAGCAGGTTGCTACAGTAACTAAGAAAGCCGTAGCTGGGATGTCCTAGAGGGAAGCAGGAAGAGATCAAAGTTTCTTTTCTGCTACATTGAAGTTGATGAGAAGATCTCAGAGAAAAATGTCATGATTTTATTCCAGACAGGGGGAGGCATGGCTTGGACAAGGAAGGCAGAAAGCAATCTGACTGTGTTCATAACACAAAGTCCTAACGAGGAGCAGAGCCTGCTCCTAAAAACCTTCAAGTTTTACCCAAAGAAATTAAGAAAAGAACAAAGAACAGACATAAGTTTTAGTCTCAATGATCTGTCTTCAGCTTGTACCACATGACACAGCCAAAACCAACCAACCAACATATTAAAACCAGCACAGTTTCTCTGAACATTCTACCATTAACTAAAAGTTTTGCAGTTACAAATATTCAGAATGCAAGACTTTTCCTAGAATAAGGTTTCCAGTACAGCTTTATTTCTACTATTTGAAAGTTCTCATGCTACATTTTTTTCTGCTGTTTTCTTTCCCTGTTTCTTAATTTATGTTACTTCTTTCTTCTCTATGAGTAAAACTTCTAAAAAACCCTATTTTCTCATCTTCATAAGAGCTTCTCCTTAGTTAATTTTTTTTTCAACATCAAAATGGGGTCCTACTATTAGGCCTTTAAAACAAAAAGAAAGGCCTGCTTCAGACAGAATTCTTCTCTTGGAGAGGAAGGCATGCCAAAGACCTCATGCAAGCCACCAGGGACTTTGCTATTGCTATTGATTGTACAAGGAAGGTTCACAGCAGGATATAACTCCAAGACAAATAGCAGGATAAATAAATAATGTCGTTGTTATTCTGCTGACATGACTGGAAGTCTCTTCCCAGCAAATCTGTAAATGCCCATTCAGGAATCCAAATGAAACTTCAGATAAATGCAACTGCCCTGAAGTTACTGCATCAAAGAATCAGTGGGGAAAGCTTATTATCATGTGACAGACCGTTTAGTCTACTGAGATACCCTATAAAGGCTAAAAGTACAAGACTCAGCAGGAATCAGAGAGTAACAGACAAGCAAAAATCTTAGTAGTTTGCTCAGTTTAATTGATGACTCTGAAAAAACTTTGGAAAAACTTTCCTATGTTGTAATGGTTGTCATTGTTGGAAAATATTTGCTGGAATTCAAGAATTCAATTACTTGATTTTTCATAATTTATTTTGTAAGTGAAATCANGAATTCAAGAATTGAATTGAATTGAATTGATTTTTCATAATTTATTTTGTAAGTGAAATCACAGTGTAATAGAATTAAGTGAGTGTATACCTTCAAGGCTACTACAGCTTTGTCTTTGGTGACAGCAACATTCTTGGCCAGCACCCTCCACTGAGAGTGCACTACCAGTTCCATTCATTTGAACTTTGGGACTCTGTGGTGTAGAGTTTTGTGGTGTACTGGTGGAACAGAAGGTAACAATGATTCACAGTCTGTAAGGTCTTCTGCAGCAAGACATTA
>VYZT01017930.1:0-16188 GCA_013400735.1 Pomatostomus ruficeps | reverse complement strand
TGTGCTATTCTGTAAATGTAACAGCTGTGATTGACATAGAAAAATGAAGTAAAAACACATTTATTATACTTTCTGGGTTTTTTATCTCCCAACTGAGATGGAAGCATCATTGGCTGCAGCCCAACAGCAGTAAAACTGTTCAACTTCTAACCTCACTAAAAAGTACTGTCAAAATGGTATTAAGTCAATAGTGAATGCCTGAGCCTGTGAGAGGAAACAAAAAGTAGTTTCTAGATACATGAGTGAGTTTATTGACAACTCTGGGATTTGCAAGACCCTGACTTCAGGGTCTCAGGAATGATAAATAGGCTGTCAGAGTGAACTCTTTGGGCATGAAAGGATAAAGAATATGCCAGGACTGGTGGTGGTGGGGAGGGGGGCTATTTAATGTAACTGAAAGAAGAATCAGATGACCTGCCATAAGCTTTTAAATCTTATATTACTGGGAATCATAAATTGGAATAGGAATTATCAAAAACCTCTGATAGACAATGTCATCCATATATATTTCTTTACCACACAGACTTCAGTTTTAAGCCAGGATCTTCATCCCAGTGTTACAATCCTGATCTCTCATACTTTTCTGCACCTTCTCAGAATCTCAGTCCTTTTTTCCTTCTCTTTCCACCCTTTACCCTACCTCCTCAAGCCTGTGCTCCTTATCTTCCCAGTCCTGTCCTGCCCCACAACTTTACCTGGAAGCCACATGGTAACCAGAGCACGTCAGCTTTGTACTGTTCCAGGTATAACAGATCAGCTGATGGAAGGCGCCGGATGGGCAGGGCAGCAAGGACCTTCAGGAAGTACATGAACAGTATGTTCCTCACTGGCCGGGGCAATAAGAGTGTATCAAAAATCTCCCTGCAGGATAGGGACAAGAACCAAAACACAAGAAAGCTGAAGGTCTCTAAACAGGTACTCTAATCCTCCTTTGGACACAATGAAATGTACAGGGAAATTCCAAGGGATATGGCATAAACATAGGAAGATTCATACTTTTCTGTGTTGCAGAAAAGAGTCCTTAGGGATAAGACCTTTTCTTTCTTTCTTCTAGAATTTTGCATCTTTAGCTAACACCACTGGAAACTGAGCAATCAAGAACAAATCCATTTTATTAGCCAGATGTGAAACTTTCATTCTTGGCAGCTGACAGCTGAGAACTCATAAGTATGCATTCACCTACTTAATATTTAAGCAACATCATTGCCACCTAGAAAATTTGCCCTGACATTCAGTAATTTCTTTTGTCTATCTTCCCCCATCTCTACCTCAACAATGAGGGCAATTCGTTAATTGTTTTTTGTTTTGTTTTTATTTCCTATTCTTTTAACCATCAGGAAGCTGCTTTCAGAAAGCCATCTGCACTTATTCACTGCCAACACTTAACACAATTTTACTAAGCCTTGTGTGTGTGGTTTTGACTTTAACACTTGTTTCCCTGTGCATAAAAGCCTATTTCCTTAGCTGTCATAGTTTGTCACTTCAATAAAGTTTCTCAGTTGCCTTCTAAGCAGGACAGTTTTTACTGCTACTTTCTTAAGCAACAAGTTAAATCTGAGCATAACAGCAATACTGGTAATTATCCAAACTAGTAAATGTCTATTGCTGTGATCATGAGTTTCCCTCTGACCAGAATCCTTCATAATAGATGCAGATATCTATAGAAATACTAAATTTTGAAAAATTATGCCAATCATACTTTAGGGCTTAATGGCAGCATATATGAATGACTCTGGAATCAAACAGGCTCTTTTCACAAGGCCATTTAATGAACTTGCATCTCTACAAAGCCTACCTGGGATTAGAAAGTAAAGTCTGGTATTTTTCTTGCTCACAACATCACTAGCAGTGACAATTCTTAGCAAGAAGGAGATTTCTGCAAGACTGATGATAGATGTTGGGAGGGACTGCTAGGTGTTCTCATTGCTCTCCTGAGTAGTGGCAATAGCAATATTCATTAATAATAGTAATACCGGAGAAGTAAAAATTAATTAATGTCATCATTTGGGTGCTGTTTGACAGGGAAGACAGAGTTGCTCTAACAGCTTCCAGCTGCTCGTCTTTCTAGGCTCTTCTGCTGATGGTATCGTTTACTCACATCCCTTGCACCATCTCTGCCCCTCAGTGAGGCAGTTCATTCACCTCCCTGCCTGGAAGGTGTCCATGCAAAAGAGAGCTCTGCTCTCCTGGCAGACTGTGCTGCCCTCCTGGTGAGTGAGAAGATCCTGAAGGAGTGGGGAGACTGTGCCACCAGGTGGACAGGATGTGGGAAGAAGATGGGAAAAGGAAAAGAATAAGAGATTATAGGATACAGCAGGAAAGACCACCCTGAGCAAATTGCTAGCCAATGCATAATATTGCAGCCTTAGTGTTTACTTGCAGCCTCCAAGTTTTCTTTCATATTATGCTTAGATTGTAACTGTTTTGATCAGGGACTATTTCTTGTTAAATATCCTCAGAAGATAATATTTTTAACTGAAGGAGTCTTGGAGCTGTAGTCAGAGTTCCTGATTGTTATTCCTATTCTGGCCCTTTTGCCTCCACTTGCCAGACATTAAGAAAATGATTCCATATTCTTATGTTTCTGATTTCCCCATCTCTATATTGTCTGTTTAAATCTGAGGTCTCCCAGGCAGAGACTGGAAAAATTAACCCTGATCCTTGATTATTAGCACCTAACCAAGGTGCTAATAAGTACATAATACTTGTAAATAGTACACACAAACACCAACAAAAATCCAGATGACAGAACAATCCCTGCATTTAACACTGAATTAATAATAGGGTAAAGGAATGCAAAGAAAACCAAGTAACTCCTCTGCATCTGAGAAAGCTTTGCAGCAGAAACAAGAACAAGGCTATGGTTGAATTCTAAATCTCTAGAGTAAACACCAAGCAGGTGCTGTATTTCATTTTCTCATACACACTTTTCAGCCCAGAACTGTTGCGGAGGGATAACTCAGATGACTCAGTATGAGTTAGCAAGGAGCTTCATTCATTGATCAGTTACGTGCCTTTTTATAAGTTCTATAATGTGCTCATCCATATTCTGTAACCCAAGCGTGCTATTGGTGTGCTTTTGCAAGTCAACCCCCTCCCTTTATGTTTCTCTTTGCTACTGCCAACTTTCTCGTTTCCCATCCTCCTTCTGCATTCCTACCTGACTAAATAACATCTTGTTATTGTATAGCTCCCTCGTGAAGGACACAGTGTCCTTCGGTTTACATCCTTAAACTAACTGACTACGCTGTTTCCCCATCTCCTCAGCCACAAGCTGTTCCATGCTCACTTTCCTTTATCCATTCTGCAACACAGAACCACACTTTAATCAGAAAGATTTTATAGTCTAGAGCTTCCTGCAAATCTCTGTTTAATGTAGATTTTAATACCTTTGGCATATTTTGGCTGCCAGCCTATTATTCACTTGATGCATCTCAAGCAAGTTTTAAATTATGCTGTTAAAACAAAAACTATTTCAGATGTGGTAGACAGTAAAATGATTTTGTAAAACAACATTGTAGGAATCTCCATCATGGATTTCTCTGCATTCAGTTCTAAGATGTGTTGAGTTTATAGGTAAAGGATGGCTGGGTGGGTTTACTAGAAGGACTTTGGCCTTGCTAATCATGGACCTGGAAAATCAGACTGGACTTACATTGTATTATTACAGCAGATCCAGGGTAAAGCTGGAGGGAGAGTGGGGTAAATTATGCTTTTAAGATTAATTGTTGGGGTGGGTGAAGATGACCTCCAGTGGTGGGCTGACACCAAAGTCTGAGACAACTCAGATACCCTGGGAAAAGCCTCTCACTCCCCACTGACTTGGGCTAAGGCAGCTGTAACCTGACCCTGCTTACCTGGGCAGACCTTTAATGTGTGAGAATGTGAAACAAAGTATTGAATAAGGAGGATTTTCTGGTGTTTCTCTAGTTCTGCAATTAGATTGCTACAGCATGCACCTTGTCATTTAGAAATGATATTAGTAAATCAGTCAGTAAGAAGCTGAAGGAAATTAACTCCTCTATCTGCCTCACAATACAGATTGTAAGTGAAAAACCACGAGGGTCATGCTGCAGCATAGCAACTTTGTACTGCTCCAGGTGTCTGAGATCAGCTGATGGATGGGGCTGCATGAGCAGGGCAGGAGGGGCATTCAGTGGCAGGTGTACCTTGCCTGTCTGAACAAGAAAGTGTATCAAACTCCTTCTGAGGGAGGACAAAGTAAAACACACAAGTAAGCTGAAGGTCACTAAATGGACACTTTAATACTCCTACAGCCAAACTTTTCTAAGGACACATTGAAATTTACAGGATGTTTCTCATAGTCATCTCTCATAATACATGGATGTGGGAAGAGTCGTGTTCTGTCTTAAAAATCAGAGTTATTTGGGATAAGATTTTTTTTCCATTTTTTTCAAATGTTTTACACCCATAGCTATCACCATTAGAAATACAGTCATTAGGAACCAATGAATATATTAGCCAGATACATCTCCATTCCAAACCAGGTATAGTGGGTTGACACTGGCTGGATGCCAGACACCCACCAAAGCCTCTCTCTCACTCCCCTCTGCAGCTGGACAGGGGACAGAAAGTATAACAAAGGGCTTATGGGTTGAGATAAGGACCAGGGAGATCACTCATCAAATACTATCACAGGCAAAACAGGCTTGAATTAGAGATATTTATTGAATGTATTACTAACAAAATCAGAGCAGGATAATGAGAAGTAAAATGAGACTTTAAAAACACTTCCCCCCACCCCTCCCTCCTTCCCAGCTTCATCTCTTCCCCCTGGCAGCACAGGGAAATGGGAATGGGGGTTGAGGTCAGTTCAACCTCCATGGGCTGCAGACGGATCTCTGCATCCCCATGGTCCTTCACAGGCTGCAGAGGCACAGCTGCGTCACCATGGTCCTCATCACAAGCTGCAGAGGAATCTCAGCTTTGGTGCCTGGAGCACCTCCTCCTCCTCCTTCTCCACTGACCTTGGTGTGTGCAGAGCTGTTCATCTCACATGTTCTCACTCCCCTCTTCTCTGGCTGCAATTACAGCTCTGCAATAACTTTTTTTTTTAATTTTTCTTAAGTATGTTACCACAGAGGTGTCCCCACCATTTCTAATTGTCCCAGCCTTGGTCAGCAGCATGTCCACCTTTGGAGATGCCAGGGATTGGCTCTGTCAGACCTGTAGGAAGCTTCTGGCAGCTTCTCATAGAAACCATTGCTGTAGCCCCCCTGCTACCAAAGCCTGCCCATGCAAACCCAACAACCAGGCCAGCCAGATATTTGGCCCTAGGGATCTGTTGGTCAATTCCATAACCACTTCATATCACAGGTAACTGTGGTGTATATTGAGCTAAATAAACCTCTGCTCTGTTTGATTGGTTTATCTTGTCAGTCCCTAATTTCTAAAGGTTAAAAGTCCTTGTGTGGGATTAACATCATTGTGTCAGTTTCAGGAACAGAAGAGTTTTGTATCAACATGGTTTAAGACAGTTCTGGTCCCAAAGGCCTCATCACTTGCTTATAAACAACATTTTCATGGCACCATGCTGAACAGGAAATGAGGCTAGCATTAAAAAAATCCCTGCCAAAAAAAAAAAAAAAAAAAAAAAAGGGGAAGTGTTTTTTAGTTCCTAGTTTAGCTAGCATTCAAATTTACGTTAAAATTAGTTACCTCAATGTCCTTTCACAGTCTATAGGAAGAAAATGGCATTTTTAGGATGCATTTCATCTCATCTCATTGTAATGTAGATGTGATCTAAAATAAAGCAGACAAACCAGGCCCTGAATGTGCCTATTTCTCTCCACTGACTATAAAAGGAGCACAGGCTGGCTAACTCAGATGGAGACGCCTACACTCTGGATGTCTAAAGATAGGTGAGATTAATCCTGCTATACATCTGTTGCTGTTTCTCATATGGATTTCCCCTCTTTGTTGTTCTTATACATGAGGTTTCAGTACAATATTGAAATGCCTGTAAATGTGTAGGTGAGGCATACACATATGTGTGCAGTCTCTCTTGATCTCCATCTGCAAAAACAGTGGCTTGTGATACAAGGACATTTCTTCTGGTGGAATAATCAATTTATGAAGTTTGCATCTCTTGAGCTGAATGCTGACATTTATCAGTCAAACTGTATTTTAATGTAATTTTGTAATGCTGAAAATCTCTCTTCCCAGAAGGATGATTGAAATATTTTTGGGATCAGCAGAACACTCCTGATATTGCCAGACACAGAGCTCATTCTGCTGTAACTGTTGCCTGGCATTTCAAACTGTGTCTAGATGACCAGCTGGGACATACTCCTGTCTTTTTGAATAATGTTTCTCCAGCTGTCCAAGTCAGGGACTGGTTAAGGAGTTCCCTGCCATTCCCTGTCACACACTGATGGCTAACAACCACGTCATTGCCCCAACATGAGGCCGGGATGTGGCTCAGGCCTGGGGAGCCAAGAGTTCTGTAATTATTCCCTTTACCAAGGAATTTTACCAGCCTTGTTTCTTCATGCACTGAATAATGCTGAGACCTTCTCCCCACCACCTCCCAGAAAATGAGTACTAGTTTTCTGCTCAATGCCTCAAATGTTGTTAACACTGCTTAATGCAAGCATACCTTCCTGTCTTCTTCCTATCTCTTTGCAAGCTTTAGTGTGGTAGGCACATCCTACTTTTCAGGAAATCCGGAATATGTTCAAAATGAATTAGAATGGGAAAGTGAAACCAAGAGGCTTGAAACCACAGAAACCAATAGCTTTTATTAGAATCTGAAATGTGGTAATGTATTAGGCATATCTCAGCTTTGTAGCAGAAAAAATATGCACCATCACTACAGGATTTCAGCTTCCTTATAATTTATGTCATTTTTATCTTCTAATATTAGTAGGCTTCCAAAATCTCCTGCTGTTACTTGAATATCTGAGGCTGTAGCGCTCTGCTCTCTATTCTCTCTCTCCTCAATTTCATATCTTGGCTCTGTCCCCAGACTGATCAAGAGCTAAGCCCAAAGCTCTCTCTTTTAGTTACATTGCCATGGCTGTTGTACATGGCTTGTTAGCTGGCCTCAACAGCAAAACTATGTAGTCCTAACAGGTTTTCATACTTAGTTCTCCACAAAACTGGAATGTTTCCATGTATTTCTTCATTAAGTTCATGCCTGTGATCAATGTCCAACTTTCTATGAATACCTATTATTTCTCTTAGAAAGCCTTGGTAATGGCTCACACACACATTGAAAATGAGCATTTTTTCTTTGTAGAATGTCTTACAGGTAATATTAATTTCTTTATTTTTCCAGACTAGTGAGTAATTTTTCCACAAGTAATATGGGAGTATTTCCATAGTACCAACACAGCAATTTTTCATTCCTAGTCTGTAGCACCTCACTTCATAGAGACAGCATTTCTTCAGGTCATCAGAAATGTTTCTACAAAATGCTGATCTAATTGGTTCTTTTTGTTTGTTTGTTTGCTTTTATGTTTTCTAATTTTATTCACATTCAATCACCTGATTAACTGCATGGTTTTCATAGTTTGGTGTTATCCTTTTTTTAGGTAATAACATGTATTCTTTTCCATATTTTTATGCTGATTTCCCTTCTTCTTGCACTGGTGTTTCCTGTTATGAGGACATGAGTTTATTAACAGAAATGATAACTTAATAAGGTAATACTGTATTTCCCACTGTTGTGACAGCCACCATTATGCCAACCATTTGGCTATTCTTGGTAAACAGCTTGAAGTTGTCATTCAGTGCTTACTAGAGCGTTTGTAAAAGCCAAGAAAGCCTGAAAAAAAATGTTATTTTCCAGACTAGCAAAGAGGTAAATAGCTGGAAGTGGCAGCCACCCTCCTGGTAAACATATTATTTCAGACTTCTTGTCCATTAAAAGCCATTGCTGACCTATGACTAGTTTTGCAAGGCTCTGAATTTTTTCTGGGTAAAAAATGTAGAATTTATTACAAAAATAACACATTTGTTTGTCTTCCAGGGAACCTTCTTTCTCCTTATAACAGCTAAATTTATTTTGAAACACAAAGTGAATTGCCAAATTTACTTTTTATCTCACATACTCACTTAGGTATATGCTTAAATCAAACGTAACCTATCATTTACATGTTACGTCAAGCTCTTTGTTCTCTAGGGCAAGCAAAACAAAAAGTGATGTTCTAGAAGACATTGCAAGACATGTCTTTGTTACATCTGATGTGCTCTCCGAGCTTGTTTCGGTAGCCTAGGACATGAACAGGTAGCTGTCTTTTCTCCTATCACACCAAGAGCCAATGTGGACTTGTCCTCACAACCGCGCTGTAAATGCATTCAGACCTCACACACATAATCGTGGAGAGATGGCCTTCTGAAAGGGTTAATTGCCTAGTTGATTCATGGAAATTTTTTGGTTTACATTGAGCCTCAGGAGATTTTGGGAAGGTAGACTATTTCTTGTAATCTTAAATGACCTTACCAGAAGTTACATATTTTCAAAGCTTTTAGTCTTTACATTTTGTTTCAGACTGTTACCTTATCCTTATTCCTTGGCAATTACCTTCCCTTATAGATCAGAATGCTGAAATTGAGGACATTCCTTTATGTTTATTGATGTTAAACTTAAATGCCTTGCAGATCAGATGCAGAGAAATTTCTGACATATTTTGGTTTCTTGAAGAGGAAAATAGTGTTTAATTGTTAAACTTGAAATGTTTTAAGCTTTACTAGATATTGATTTATGGTTCTTACACCACAGATGATCAGCATAACAGAACAACATGCAAAAAATATTCTGTTTTGGAGCTATAAAGTGTTAGAGATGACTTTCCCCACTAGGTCATAAACCAGAATGAGTTATATGATTGTTAGCAGCATCCTTCTATTTACAGAAAAAGACCAAGAAAAATATAGCAGAGGCAACAGTCAGGTAATGGAAATACACAACTTATCTTTCTGGTTTAGAAAAAACTTCATGCTCTGTATTTGATCCCTTGTTGCAGCACTTGAACAATCTGCTTTAATGTTTTTCTTTCAAATTTGTTGTAATGCACTTGTGTGGCAGTGGCGCAGCCTGCCTTCTCCATGCAAATCAATGAAGAAATCAATTGGGTTGATTTCCCCCCTCAGGACAGTGATCCTGAGGGGGAGGGTGAAGGCTAGGCTGGGGAATTCCCCACATTTCCTGCCAGTTAAGTGTCCATCAAAGTTTCAGTTACAACCCTTTACCCTCAGGGTTATTTTAATATTCATAAGGTTGTTTTAATATTCATTAAGTTCTAGAAAGTTCTGTTGTTTTATTGTGTTGATTGGTTAATTCAAATATGTTCCTCCCCCAGTTAAATGTTACTGGGTATCTGTCAGTTCATGTCACTTTTCCATTTGTTGAATCCTGGATCCGCCCCTTATACCACCCCTTTTGTTTCTGTATTTAAACCCCTGTCACGAGTGCTCTGGGCTCCTTGTAGCCTTGTATACCTGATCTACTTTTGCCCGTGTGGCAACAATAAAGCTTGGGTACTGCTACTTTGAGTTCTTCCAGCTTTTACCTCTGTCTCGCTACTTTGTTAAGGGCTGCTGCTGCTCTCTGAGCCTCGGGACTGACAGCTTGCCGGAAGGAAGCAGACAGGGACCTGCACTGCTCTCAGGCTGTCTGGCCAGAGCTGAGTGCCCACGTCTCTCCTTGGCTAAACGGGCAAGCCAAGCACTCAGCGATACACTGGTACACATTTTGTGGTGACAGATAAGACAAATATCCTATGGAGCCTTCCAAATGAGACACAGAAGCCTGTGTTTGCAGAAGAGTTTATATGATGACCCAAGTGACATATCAGTCTATCAACCTTACATAGGTCTAGAGGAGCACAGGGTCCTTCTTAAGGGAACTACAAACAGATATCAGGACACACCTGGAAAATCAAGTTCAAGCTTCTGAATTCTAGACTTCTGCATCAGAAAAAGGGGAGACTTCTGGCTTTGCCAGAAGGATGAGGACTTAACTCTGAAGAACTGAGTGGTGAGAAAGAGGGCTTTATTTGTTTATTGTTCTTTTGAAATTAAAAATAGATTGTAAGGTACTTATATTGGAGCTGTTGAGGTGTTTGACAGAAAGCAAGACTGGCTTATGAAAGTTTCCCTGAATAGACTGCTGAGTGAATACACTAGTTTGTGTAGATGCTTCCTAGAAAGCACCACTGGAAAGGTGGAAGAGTACTGGCATGATGAAGAGTACACAATCTACTTGCAAATTGCATTTCAAATGCTATCTTTCATTCCTGTCATATCCAATGTTGATGTTGCTCTAAGCAGTACCTTAAGTTACTGTAATAGACACAACTTTAAAAGGTGTTCCCTTTTTTAATTATTAATTTTGCCTGTTTTGCTATCCCTTTGGTAGATTTTTATTTTGCTTCCTGCCCTGTGTGTTAGTCCAAATATTACTGTCATGCACTGCTCCAGGGAAAACTACAGTGATTTCTTCAACCCACACGGCTGTGGATATGTGGCAAGCAGGAGACCTAGTATTTAAAGCACTAGCCTAGCTTCAAACACCTGCCCTAAAATAAACTCCCTGTGGGCCCATGAAGAAGCTACTCAGATTCTCTGTAGTTCACTTTTTGTCAGTAAAATAATGAGTCTTTGTGCCTCAGAAGTAACCTTATGGAAAATCATATCACTAAAGCTAAAGGATAGTTAGGCATGAAGGTTGGAACTATCAGCTTTGTTGGGTAGATGTAAGGTAAGGGACAGCAGTTTCCATCCCAGGACAGGAGTCCATGTAAGCTTTAAAAGGAGAAGACTATGAACATCTGTTACATTAGCCACTGCCAAAGTTTTTGCTGCTTTTTGCTTATAACATCTTCACTGTAGACATTTCTATCAGTAGACAAAGCCCAGATTACTGAAGTTATGCCATCGATTGGAGTTGATTCAGCCTTTGTGTGTGTACATGATTACCATAATTTGATATTTATGCACACAGCAAGAAAAGCAACAGCTCATCTGAAAGAATCTGATTCAACATCTACAGACAGCTTCCTATAAAGTCTTGCAAAGTAGGTCAGAAAATCAAATTACCTATAACACATTGTTTTGCTATGGATTATTGAAAGCAGGCAAAAATAACCTCACTTAATGTATTTGGACTTTTATTTCCTGTTTATGAAACCAATTATTGACAATCTAATTTCTTTTCTTGCTGAATCCTTCTTAATCATCTAAGTTTACTAAAGGAAAATTGTACAATGTGAGATGAGGCTTCTCAACAAAAGAGTAGACTTGGTTCTCTGTACCCTTCAAACCTTAGAGGGGTTTTATGGGGTTTTTTTCTTATTTCCTGTAGAAACTACCAGCATGTTACAGAGGGGGAAAAGTTTACTATAAACACACAAACTAGAAAATCTTGAAAAAATCAAGTTCAAAATTCATTGCTTTTCTTGGCATCTGTGAAGGTCTTGCTTGAGTTAAAAACACTCAGGCTCACAATGAAGGTGTGAAGAGGCAGCAGTGCAAGTCAGAGGTCTCAGCAATATGACACAAGATTGGAAAGCAAAAGTTGTGCCATATTTTACTGAGGTTTTTTTTTCCATTCACCTGCTACAGCTTCAAATACATGTAGGAACATGTCAGCTTAAGAGAAGCTCTAGCTTTTGTGAAAAGTTGTCATTATTAAAGTTGAGCATTTCATAAGATAAATATTTGTAGGAAATAATCTTCCTCTTGAGTTCAAACCATTAATTCTTCCTGGGCTGAATAAAAGATTTCAATTTTTCTCTTTTCCTTTAACAACCTTCACCAAAATACCCAAGCATAAGGTAGAATTCAGTGAAAAATACACTAAAATAGTATGTTCTTTTATTTTTAATCTTATTGGAAAACTAACTTTTCTAAAACACCCAACATTTTGGGATGGTGTTTTGGGATTATGTTTTGGAGGGTTGGCAAAACCAAGCAAAAATCTTGCCTCTAGAAACTAAGACTTTTAAGATTTTACATTTAGATGAGCTTTTTTCTAATACAGTATGCAGCCACCTTGCTTATACATATTTTTCTACTTTTCTTTATTTCCCTGAATTATTACCTCTTCTTACAGCCTCCTCTACTGTAATTTTGTTCTTTTCTAGTTGCCCCTTGTTCTTGAGAAAATGTTATTCACTTAGGACCTTCATCCACTGGAAATATGATTTCTTTGCTTGGGAAGTAAGCAGATTTAATATAAGATGGAAAGGCCTGAGAAATTTTGTTTAAGATTCTATGAATGTCAGAAGACTATACAGAGCACTAAATAATTTTTGTGAGTCATTTAATGCCAAAACAATATTTTATGTACCTTCAATGTAGTTCTTCCTTTGTGCCAAAAAATAGAAGAGATAAATACAGATTACAGAAACACAAACAAATAAATAATAAGAAGCTATAATTGTTAATTTCTTTGCTTCTCTGTGGTTTGGTTTTTTCTGTTTGAGCAAGGAAGCGATAAAACTAAGAGTGCATAAACTAGAAAAAGCATGTGGCAAATCAGAGATCTGCAAGGAACATCTGAAGTGATACAGTCCAGGGAAAGGCTGGGCAGAGGAGTCAGTAACAGACAAAATTGAGAGCCAGGAAAGAAATGAAGACTATACAAACCATCCTGCAGCTGAAAATGGGAAAGGAAGGACAGCATAGAATGACCAACAGGGAAAGAAGAATGGTTTGTGGGAAGGTGGGAGTCAGAGACTGAAGAGATGAGCAGGCATCCATGCTAACCACTGAAAGGCAGCACATTTCCAGCTGGTTCAAGGTATGCACGTGCCTCTCCAGATTACCAGCTGGTGACTGCTTGGCTTGGTCCCACAGCCGGTGCTTGCAAAGTTTCCCTCCCATTGTCACTGGTGATCGACATACAAAGTTCTTCGCCAAAGAATGTGCCATCTGGGAAAACTCCACACTCTGGCACTGAAGAGAAGGCTGAGTGTGATTTGGTTGTGACCATTCCATGTTTGTACAGAGTGCTGCCTAGAGCGTGGTGGCTGCATGTACTGTGTGTGCCATACAATCCTGGTAACACAATCAGTAAGTAACCAGTAAGTACATCAAACACTACGTGCTCAACAGAGAGTCATAAAGCACAGTTAGGCTACTGTCCTTCTGTTAGAAGCAGCAGTCTTTCTCTGAGGGGTGGATTGGCACTGTAGTGTTCACTTAGCAAATAATACCAATAATGACAAGTAATTTTAATGACAGTTCTCACAGTGGTTTTGATTTAAGTCTTTTTCCAATTTCAGATCACTATTCCTAGGAATATATAAGCAGAATCTTGATAAGGGTCTGGAATGTTTTGAGATGTTGAGTGGAAAAAAGTGATAGAACCTCTAGGTTGTTCAGATCTGATCCATTCCTTCAATTATATGTCTAGTGGATATGCTTTTGATTCCTGTGTAACCACAAATCCATTTAATGCAAGGAAAGCCAAAGAGCAAGAACATTATCCATATTATTCAAAAAGAAGTCACCGTGTAAGAAGTGGTGTGATTTAATGCCAGGTTCAAGGCCAGGCTGGTTGGAGCTTTGAGCAACCTGGTCTAGTAGAAAGTGTCCTATGGCAGGGGGACTGGAATTAAATTATCTTTAAGGTCCCTTCCATTTTATGATTCTGTTATTCTGTGATTCAGTGTACGAAACTTTAACTTTTTTTTTTTTTTTTTGTGAGATTGGTACATACCTGACAGTGGCTTGCTCTTGATACCTCATTTTTCTCTCTGATGTGATTTTGCAGTACATGCTAGGGCATCTACTCTGTTCCAGCTCATTCATGTGTTTGCTATAATTTTAGGAGGTTCTGAGTAGCAGCTTATGTGAAGTAAAGGGGTAGTCTCAAGCCATTTACTCTTAACAGGTGTCCACATTAAAAAAACCCTCCCCATATTTGCCAGCTGGAAATCAGTCAAAAAGCATCATGGGGGAATGAGCCTGAACCTACTTTTAGGTCAGGGCCTGTGTAGTTCGGTACATCAAAACACTCTCATTTTCTGCTATTCTTTCACAGAGATAATAAAAGAAGAAGTTTTTAGAATAACAGACCTGTATCTTTCATTAAGCATTAACACATAGAGATCAACATACCCTTACAGGGCTTTTATTAACTGGGACAAAGAATGCATTGAAATTATATCCAGACAATTACTACTGGCAAAAAAAAAATGATGTCTAGTAATAACAGATTTGTAAAGTGATTTAGAGAAATTAGGTTGCAGATATGTGTGCATTCTTGATGCTATCATGTTTTAATATGATTGTGAACAATGTTAGGGACAATAAGGAAGGTTAAAGATGTATCAGTCTGCATGGCACTGAATGTAGTTTGCCTTGAACTGCACTGGTCATTGTCTCTCTTCACCATAGTTATACAGTGATTCCTCCTCCATTTCTGACATGTTGCTAACCACTACCCAAGAGAGAAGTAAAAATACCAGAAATGGTTTCTGAATTAACTTTCACTTGAACAAATGATGACTTCTGCATTTTATACCAGCCTTTGTTCATGAGAGAACTTTATCTGTGATTACTTTCTTTGACACTGTGTTAAGGCAGCACAAAGAACAGAAAGTCAGTGTTCTTGCAATCCCTATTAAACCAAAATTTAACCTAAAATGCTGTCAAAACAAAATCTGAGCGTAATCCATTTTCCTTTTCAATCACTGACTGCACTCATTTTCTGCATAATCCTGACTTTCATTTCCATTTCCTTCAACATCAGTTTCAGCCCATCACATGAGTAATGAGGAAGCGAGCAAAATCATTTGCCCAGACTTTTTAAGGTTTAAGGGTTTGTAGTTTATTTTATTCTCAGAACAAATATTACTAATAACTTGAGTGCAACCTATGCATTATCAGGTAGGGTTTTTTTCCAAATCTTAAAAAAAAAAGGGGTGGAGGACTGAAAAGATGCAATTTGGCATTAAAGAAAAAAGAACAGTTCATCTCCATCTTCTCTACTCAGATGGAAGCACACTATAGGCCAAATCTAGTCTATGGACCACCAACTAGAGTTCAGTAAATTAGCAGTATCCTTCCCATGAGTACTAAATGCAGAACTCAATAAACATTTGTAAATTACATTATAAATAATCCCTTCATAACCTTTCTTCAGGTTAAGTGAAAATGGACTTTTATTCAGAAAACTCATGTGAGAAAGAAAGAATAAATTTTTATTTAACATCAGAACAGTGTGTATATAATGTGTAAATGTTCTGAGTATCTGCAGCCTTCCAAAACAGAGGTTAGAGTGGGAGATATACCATGGTGTACATCTGGTTGATAGAGCTATTATGATGGTGATTAATGAAGAATGGGAATGCTGGACAACATCAGATTTGTCTGTGGGGAAGAAGAAAAATCACAGGCAGAATATAGATGATTTGTCCAAAAATATATGGCGATGGAAGGATAGAACCATTATAGTCACACTCAATGTATCTACAAAAGGTCATAATGAAATTACAAAATTATCTAAACATGGTTGGATTTTAAACCTTGCAGCCCTGAAAGTTCCCTTGCCATCCAACCCCTATAAAAGAGCATTTGATACATTAGGAATAGCATAGTGCTGAGGGTCCTGCAGCCTGATTCAGCTTTTAATGTGCCCAATAATATTTTGCAATGAGATAACACCATTTTGGAAATAAATTAATGGCAGGATGATCAGACACACAAAACTTTCTTAAACTTCTTGTCCCTGAAGGCATCTCGTGTAGGTAACTCTGAAGCAGCAGAAAATGTTTCTTACCTCTCTGCACATTCCTCTGGCTGCACTGGGTCACAGTGGGAAAGCCTCTCTAAGATAAACCTGAATCACACACATGTGGTTTAAGAGTGTTTTTTTCACAAATACCTCTCCTAAGTCATATGAAGCTCCTTTTAATGAAAGCACAGGATTGGGACCAGGCATTCCAAAATCTACTACATTTTTCTTCCCCTGAGACAAACAGCCTAGAGGTAAAGATAACCCTCACAACAATTTCGCTCTTACCAATCCTGATCTGGAGAGGACTTCATGCAACTTACTTTAATCATCAGGTTCTAAGTGACTAAGTTAGGTGGCCATGCTATATGTGTAGTAAGATAGAGAGGGTCACTCTTCGAGGTGATGTAAATACATTCCACATGACTTCAGACACTTACACTTAACTAAATGTAGTGGTTTGACCCCGGCCAAATGCC
>VYZT01017887.1:0-37786 GCA_013400735.1 Pomatostomus ruficeps | reverse complement strand
GGTTATCCACATATAGGGCTGAGGGACAAGGAAAAGGAAAGGGTACAAGGAAAGGGGATAAAAATGTCTACAAAGGGTATAAAAAGAAAAGACAAAAACCCATCAGGCATCAGTATCTTATAATACAAGTTCTATAAGCATCTGGTAATTTTGACCCAAGTCATACAGGCATCAGATGCCAGGCAGACACCTCCACCTGAACCAGGCCTGGCTTCCCTCAGCCCTGGGGAGAACGAGGAGTTTGAGGTCACCAGGCATTTGCCCCATTTCAGTCAGCGACAGGGAGATAATGGAAACTGAAAACCCAGCAGGTCTCTTTCTTTCTGCTGCTTGTGAAGAGGGCCTGGGGTGAACAGTCCACATGCAAATGTGTATGGAGGAGGCAAGGAGTGAATTTCGAAAGCTGGGTGCCAGGAATTGGTTTGTTTGGGTGAAGAGGAGAGAAAAGGAGTGTGTCCCAGTTTGGGATTTTGTGAGTGTGCCTGGACGTCTGAGGGTGTGACTGAGCTTTTCTCTGGTCTGTGGTGTGTGCAGGAGGAGGGACAGCACATTCCCTGTGCTCTGCACGGCACAGCTGAGCTGGGACAGTGATGCTGAGGTGAAGCAGATACTGACTGCATGGTCATCATTTAGCTTTTCACACAGCGTGAGGATGAACTCATGAAGGTTTGCTTAAGCAGGCACATGGTGATATAAAAAAAAACCCAAACCAAACAAACAAAACCCCCAGAAACTAAATTAGAAACTAAAACAACAACAACATCCCCAAAACCTGATTCTCAGCAGTTTTGTCTAAAATTCATTTTCTCTGTGTTTTATATTTAATTCTTCCTCCCACTGTGTGTCCTATACCCCTCCCAGTCAGGGACGTAACTAAGGGCAGAAGCACAGAGGAAAACTGGTGGATAAAGGATAAAGCTAATGTGAGTTAAATGGTGAGTGGAGTGGGAAGATATGAAGAGGTGGGAAGTCTCCCAGAAACTGATCTGGAGCTCTGACACTGAAAATAGGAGCCCAGATTATAAATGGGAAGAGGACTTTCAGCCTAACTGGAGCCAGAGCTTCTTTATTTAAATAGAAGTGCAGTTTTAAATTGAATATGACTGAAGAAGAGGAAATGATCTATCAGAGTTTATTTAAGGAGGTGGCTGGAGCCCAGAGGCACTGGGAGTGGGAAAGACATAGAGGTCAGAATTGGGATGGTGTTGACAAGAGATGGCACAGATGTGGCACTTGAGATTGATGGAAACAAACAAACAAACAAACAAATAATTGTGGGTGAAGCCATGGCAGCAAAAATTGATGGAGCAGAGAATGAAGGCAGAAGCTGTAGGCTGTGCAAATTAAGTATCTCTGATTTTAATGTATATTTATGTAATTATATTTAGCAGAATAAACAGGAAGCTGCAAAGGTGTGGAAAAGGCTGAAGTATCTGAGATATCCCTGGTGCTGTTCATTGTAAAACGTGGGCTGGGCCAGGTGCTCACAGGGGCAGAGATCCTGCAGACTTCCTGGGAGGATTTCAGGCAAGGAGGAGGCAGCTGAGGACTGTGGACCAGAGCTGGGCTGGTGCTGTTGGGGTGCCTGAAAGGAATTATCTGGCAGTCAGGCACCTTCTTGCAGTTCCTGTCTGCTGAGCCTGATAGGAATCATTCAGTGGTGAAGAAGGGTGAGGAGAAAACACTGATTAAACAATGGTGCAAGCTCTGGAGCAACATGGGACAAACCCAGATCAAAATTAGTTTCCTAAAATACACAGAACCACAGAATGGTTTGGGTTGGAAGGGACCTTGAAGATCATCTCATTCCACCCCCTGCCATGGGCAGGGACACCCTTCCACTGCCCCAGGTCACTCCAAGCTCCAATCCAGCCTGGCCTGCCTCTCCAAAATCCATTTTTTCACACAGAAATGAGGCGTGCACATCCAGTGTGGACTCCAGGTATGATCTGAAGCCTTTGTGATAAATTTGCCCACTTTTTCTGAGGGGTGTGTGGTAACACTGAGCACACCAGGAGCTTCACTGCTGACAGACGGCCAGACAGATACATCAGGGATGATGGAGACACAGTCTGCTGGGTGGCAGAGGGGTGAGTGAAATGCTCTTTGCCAGCCCAACATTTCTGTAATCCAGGGTCCAAATACCCTGAGCAAATTAAACAAAGATATTAAAGACCTGTACAGCTGAATGAGGTTTATTACAGCGTGAAACTGTGCCTGCACAAGGTCATAAGTCTGTACCACTCCTTGGGATTATTTCTTTCTTTTTAAGAGAAAGAAGATAAAAAATAGGTGCAGATCCTGGCACTGGCAGGAAGTCAGTGCATTAAAAAACATCCTGGCACAAGATGGTGAAGTATTTAAGGAACGCTCCACCTGTGTCATTAAAAAAAGCACCAAAAAACACCCAAAAGGCCATAGCAAGAAATCTGTGAACCAGTGCCAAAATTGTGCAGAAATACAGAAATTGCTGTGCTAGCAAACAAGAGGCAAAAGGAAAGGACATATTGTAGCTACATCTCAGTTCGAGGTACTTTTATTTCCCTCATTACTTTGAAAAGCTCTTGAAAGGATTTTATGTTCAGTGTTTGATGAACCGGGTGCTGCCATTTCTAGTTTGGTCTGTGTTTGTAAGGAGACAATTAAAACTTGAAAATACTGTATTAAAAATTATAAATATGTACAATAGGGATAAATACTTTGAAAACATTTCTTTTGAGCTTGTGTGATCCAGGTGTTTCAGAAATGAAGTGGTACAGGAAAATTAACCAGAAGCTTTCCAGGAAAATAAGGAAGCAAAATTGACAGGTTGGCCTTAATACACTGAATCCCAAAAAATGCACCAAAAAAAGAGAAAAGTTTTACAAAGGAGAGTAAACTGAACAGTTGGGCATTTTTCCAACAGTACAAATAAGAATGATTGGTTTGTTTCAGGACCACACATGACAAAAATTCATTAAATGCGAGGAAAAAAAGGGGGTTACCTGGCTTCAGGGACAGGACCTGGAGAGGTTTCATCCAAATAGAGAATTGGTGGGTCTGATCTGCTCCTTTTTCCAGTTTGCACAAATACCAAGGGTTTCAGCTTTAAAAGCCCTGCCAGGGGAGATAAAATCACATTGTCCACTGGGAAACAAAAGGCACATCTGAGAGAGATTCTTCTTTTGGTGTAAGGATTTGTCTCCTGCTTTATGAGCGAATTAAAAAGTGCTGAGGGGTGTTCCTGTGCATTGGACCTTTTCCATTTCTACACAAATTCCAGAGTAGATCGTTTTGGTGTGGGCTCCTCACCCAGCTGCACTTCCCTGTCTTTCCAAGCTGTCATCACTGTTAGACACGAACGCATCTGCTCCTGGATCTAACCCTAAAATCCGGGTCCTTTTCACTGGATATCTGCACATCAGTGGTCGGGCTGCCCTTGGCCATCTCTGTGCAATCCCAGGGCAGAAACAGCAGTTCCAGCGTGGCTTTGGCTTTATTTAAAATATCCTTTTTAGGATGGGGTGTTGCAGCCCTACAAATGTTTATTCCTCTGTGCTGGGTGTTCTGGGAGCTGGGGTGGCAGCCCATGTGTGCAGTGCAGTTGTCTCTGTACATTCATGTGAATCCATCCTTAATCTCTCCACAGGCAGCCAGGCTGTGATTTCCCAGCCTCTTTATCCCAACCAAAGCACAGTTGCTGCACCCCACCCCCACAGACCATCTCCATTCCTGCTTGGGACAGATCCCCACATCCCTGCCCTGTCAGAGCAGGGGATGGATGCAGCTGCAAACTCGCTGGTCAGGCAGGGAAAAGAGAGGCTGTTTTAGAGAAATCTGCTCTAAAGATACATCAGGCTGTGCTGGAAGAGATTGGGAAGCTGCAGTGTGACAGGGGGTGAAAAGCTGAACCGTATCTTTGGGCACAGCCTGAGTTTAGGTCAGGTTGAGGGAATTGTTATGAGGAGACCTCAGGGAATAGCAAAGCACAAATTCCCTGGTTTTAAGGCCCAGTTCTACAAGTATCTGCTAGAAAGGCTGAGGATTCCATCCCAGAGTCCATGGATGTGTGCACTGGCCGCTGGCATTCCCAGCAGTTCCCTCCAGTTCCCCCAGTGGGATGAACACCAGCCCCTCCACACCTGTAAATCTCTTCACCTGTGTTAACTCCACCGTGGCTTGATCATGTTTGAGATGTGAAAATAGACCTGAGGCTCTGGTCTTGCCTTGTGCATCACAAATGCAACAAAAGGAAACCCCTGACCTCAGCAAAGTCCAGACAGGGTTTGTAGGGTTACAACAGGAGATAGGTCCTGTTACCAATACACACAAACTTGCTCCAAACACAGCATCCTGAGACATCCCAGAGGGTTTTAAAGAGAAATGCCCATCCCTGTGCCTGCCTCTGCTCCTAAAAAAGCCTGCAAGCCTCATTTCCAGAGGCAAAGTAATGCTTTGTCCAGGCCCTCTGTGTCTGCAAGTGATGGGAAAGGGTTTGTGTGGGAAGCACCACCTCTGTTTGGAAATCCAGTGGTTCCAGGAAGTTCTGGGTGGCTCTTTAGTTGCATAGAGTCTGGCATTGTCCCAGTCCCATCCGAGAGTGCTGCTCCTGGCTTGCCTCACCTTCTCCCTCCTCCGCCAGTGTGAGATGTTGAAGATAGGGTGGCTGACTACAGAGAAAGGGAAAATTAAAGGGCTCTTCAAATTCCCCTCCTTTTCCTCCTCTGATCCACATCCTTGTCAAAGGAAAGTGTGGGAAATGTTGGGTGGCACCCAGAGAGGTTCTGAACTTCCTCCTTCATGCGCAGGCTGCTTTGAGCTCCTTTGAAAGAACAGCTGACATGGGCACCCAAAAGGAGTCTCTCAGGGAGTTATTTCCATCCCCATTCCCTACTGTTTGCCCTGTGGGATATGAGGAGTCAGGGGATGGAGAGAGGGACTTCAGCCATCGCTGCTGGTGTTCAGTGTTGCTCTTGAAATCTGCAGGGAGGCCTTGAGGTGTGTTATGCTCATGTGCAGGTCTCCAACAGCCTTACAAAGAGACCTCTGCAGGGTCAGGACCTGCCTTTTTCACTGGGAGATGCCTTGGAAAGGGGATGAGAGAAAGTCCACACCCTCCAGCTATAACTTCTGGATCCCTTCCCTCTTGGTGGTGCTGATCTGGAGATTATGGACTCATTTTGCAAGCACAGTTTTTGCCTCAAAAAAAAAAAAAATGGAGAGAGAGCTGGAAATGTTCCCTCTGACCTCGAGAAAATGAGAGTTTGATGACATTAGGAAAGCAGCATCTCAAATCCAGAAATATTTTCCTTTTCAGTTGGCCCCTATTCAGTAAAGTGCCATCTTTACTGTGTCATACATGCATCCATTTTCTGTCAGTGAAAGGCAAAAGCACAAATCCCAGCACAGGCAGCTGTCCTCCATCCAGATCTTCCGCTGACTGGGACCAGGAGCTCATTTCTTCCTCTCTACTTAACCACAATTGATTAAGGATGTTAAGGAGTTTATTACTTCCTAATTTCATCTGGGAATGATTTCCATATGTTGCATTATTCTCCAGAGTGGGCAGAGCTCCTCTGTGCCAGCAAAGTGGGGTGCAGCACTGCTGAACCCCAGTTACACTGCGTTTAGTGTTTCACTGGAGGAGAGGTTGCAGGTGGCCTCTTACAGAAAGCTGCATTTCGTCCTCGCTTTTCAGATACCTCATAGTGTCCTTTCCACTGGGAAATTAAGCAGACACTCTCCATATCCACTGCAGCTGTTTCTGGTGTTAAATTAAACTGCTGCTATTACAGCGAGCCGTGCTGGAGCTGAGCTGTTCCTTAATTGTTTATGGCTGTGGATGCCAGCCAAGCAGCAGTCCTGGAGTGGCAAACGCTGGAAATCTGACCTGGAAAACAGATGTTTAGACCAAAGCCAAGGTGGCTGCAGGAAAGAGAGTGGGAGAGAAGCAGGAAACCAGTTATCTGCCTGATTTATGGGGCAGGATAAAGAAATCCACCCCCGGGCAGAGCGCTCACACGAGGCTGGTACAGCAGTAAAATCTGGCTTTAGCAAGCCTGAGCCAGCCTTTGCAAGGTGTATAAGGGCAGCTGTTGGTTTGTCAGTGCCGACTCTCAGGGTGCCAAACCCACGTGTTTGCACCTGGTGGAAAATCCTCACCTGCTTGCTGGAGGCTGCAGAGCATCTCCTGCAATGACCTGGTTTGTGTGAAGTGCCAGCACAAGTCTTTTAGATTCAGTACATCGAAGGGATCTACTGGAATTTTTATCACCTGAGGAATCTGGTCAAAACCAGATCCTACAGTGAAGGTGTTTCATGTGAACAGATCATCCCTGGGTATTCCCATTTGCCCTTGAAGGAGGGAAATCTCACCTTGGTGGTTCCAGCTCAGGATCTGAGGGTGCCAATTTCTCTCTGTTCCTCTCTCAGGAGCCCAGGGAACTTCCTGGTGTGGGGATGCAGGTGCTGGAGACATCCTGGTGTTGGTGAGACCTATCCCACTGTGTCTTCACAGACCCACAGGCTGCTTGAGCCTTGAAGTGACCTCTTCTTGTCCCCTTCTCCTGCCCAAGCAGGGACACAGGAGTTGCCCTGGATCATGCCCAGATGACTTTTGAATATTTTCAGGAACAAAGACTCCACATCATCTCTGGGATCCCTGATGAGGAAGTGCTTGATTACACAGAACCAAAACAAAGTGTTGCACTGGAGGGGAGGGAGAGAACATCCAGCATTTAAGACTGAGGAAAGTTTTACGTGTCACTGTTCAGGGAGCTGATCCACAGACCTGAGCCGGTGTCTCGTAGCACATCCAAGCAGTGATTTTTGGAGCAGTGGTATTTTATTTAGTACAGTATTTAGTATATAGTATTTAGCAGGTCAAGAGGCTTTCACACTTCTATCTGTGTTGTGAATATATTGATTTAATTGAAGTGTGATGAATTCCGGCTCAGACTCTTAGCCCTCATTTTCATTAGTACCTGAGTCAATAGAGTGACCACATTTTATTGCTGAGGAATCATCAGAAGAATTTTGGATTCTTTCAGCAGCACTCATGCTCTTAGATGCCCAAAATATTGATGAATAATTCTGGGTAGCACTCTGAGCTTTTAAAGGTGAATTTGGAAATTCCTGGTAAGGGAATGCTTTAACTCCCTACACTTCCTCCTGTTCCTGCCTGCAGAACAACAAGATACTAAAACAAAAAGTGTGGGGATTTGGAAGAGGATCATAATCTTCTCTTGCCCAGAATTGGTGGAGAATGGTAGAGGCAGAAAGGACATTTCTGCTCACACACAGAGGCAGAATGAAGATGTTTTGGCTGTTGGCTTTAGCCTCTGGCCATCTTTAGCTTCCCACATTGATGCTACAGAACATGCAAATCCTTGGATTTCTCTTCTGCTCTCAGGGACCCTTTGATTTGATTTTCCCTTTGTCTTTAGACTAAGCAGGCTTCTTATTTTTTGAAATAAAGAAAATGTCTAAATAATAATAAATGTCTGTATCACACAGAGATGGAAAATATTTATACATATATTTCTTTCCTCTGAAGAGATTTTTCCCTTCTTAATTTGATCAGATTTCTCTGCTTCTGACAGTTGAGGCAGAACTTTTAGCCTTCTCTTGCCACGGAGCACTCATAAACCACTCACTGTGCTTCTCTGCAGTGCCACACATCTGTCTGTGCTTGAGGATCGATCTAAATACACGTGGCTCTCCAAAGCAGCTTCATCAGGCTAATGTGAAACATCCTTCAGAGAGGCTTCCCCCATCCAGAGCAGAACAGGATCATCCTAATCTCCCATATCCAGCCCCAAATGGTGCTTTGTCTCCCCCACCAGCTTCTGGGAATTTGCAGGAGTGCTGATGTTTTCCTGGTTGAGGGCACTGCCACAGGCAGAGGTCCATGACCTGTGCATTCCCAGGGATACACAGTAGACATGAACCACAGGATATTTTTATCTTTCTCTGTCCCACCCTCTTTTTCCCAGAAACCTGATGGTTTTCTTCTCTTTTAAGCGCAGTATCCAAGTGAGTTTGTGACTCTTTGCTGTTTTCCTGGAAACTCAGCCCCATTGTTGGCTAACACACCCGGGAGCTCAGATGGGAAGGAGAGTTCAGATACTGTTTATTGTATAAATTGGCCTTACGTAGTGTAGAAAATTTAGGGAAACCTTCTGGGAAGGCAAAATCTCTGTCAGAGCACACGGACAGTTGGCTGCATGAGCCATCTGTGTCGGAAAGTGTTGGAATGTGGGTGTTCAGTGTTTGTGGACATTCAGCCAGAAGTGTTGGTGTTCCAGTCCCAGCAATAACTGCAGCTGCTTGTCTTTGTTTTACAAAACAGGAGGAAGGAGAAGATCTCATCAGATCCAGAATACAATTGGAACAACAACCTGCTGGAGCTGGCCATGCGCTGACAGGAAGCTCTTCTGGGTTTTGTGGTGGCCCCAGACTTTTGTCCAAGGGGCTGATGGAAACTCATCGCTCCACACTGCTGGGAAGAGAGGAGACACTCAAGCAAAGGGCTGCATCTTGGTTCCTCGAGTTTTCCTCTCTCCTTGATGCTCTTGCCTCCTGTCTCGTTGAACAGAGAGGCAGGTTTTGAAATCAGCCTGGCCAGAGGAGCAGTTACCCTCACTCCTTCAGCTGAGAAAGTCCTTTCCATGTTGTCCACAACTGGGATGAGAAGAGAAGCCCCTCTCAAAGACTGAACTTATCCGTCAGGAAAACACCATTTACAGGTAAGAAAATGCTATTCCCAGCAAAGAACCTGCAACTTCTTCCATGTGAGGCCAGAGAAGCTTCCCTTCAGACAGAGCATTTTCGTGTGCAAAATGCAGAAGAGACTTGGCTGCATCCCACACCACAAGTCATTCAACCTTTTGCTGTTGTGCTTGGACTTGTGTGTGTCATTGTCAGTAGATTTGACAGATAACAGCTGGGGATAGCACTGATGTCTTTTAACTCTGGTGGTCCAAGGCAGACATCTGCAGCTGTGTTCAAAGTGCCTCTTGCTCCCCATTGACGGGAAGAGAAGCCAGGGATGACAGGCTCAGATGATGAGACAAAATTTGGGTGGTAAATCCCAGTTTTGGGCCCAGATGGCGCAGTGATGGGCACCAGCTAGAGCAGTCAGTAACTTCTGGTTTCACTAAATCTTCTTTCTGAAATCTTTGAAAGAGCTTGCAGAGAAAGTTTTGTAGTGTTTCAGCACAAAGGTTTTGTAGTGTTTCAGCACAAAGGTTTTGTAGTGTCTCAACTCAAAGGTTTTGTAGTGTCTCAACTCAAAGGTTTTGTAGTATTTCCTGGCATCTTGATTTTATTTGTTTCTGTTTTCAGCTGCCTGAAATAATCCCAAGGTGCTGTTTTTTCTGGTGGGGTATTTTGTTTCACTGTCTATACAGTGTGGTTCATATGAGCTGAACTTTCTCTTTATAGCTTCACTTGTGAATACGGTTCAGCACCCAGGAATGCCCGAGACCCTTTCCATGCTGTATATAAATAGTGCACAGCTATTTCACAGTTTCATGTTCAGCTTGCAGGCTTCCAGCAATATTCCCAAACCCCTCTCTATTCCCACAGCATTCAGGTTCTCAATGTGACTCAACATAAATTACTCAGAGGTTTATCCCGAGCCAAGAAAGCTCTGATTTGCCTCCTGTGCATTGTCGTCCTCGTTCCCGGCGGTCGGCGTGAAGTCATCAGCGCTCAGAGCTGCTCTCTTGGGTTTTTCCAGCCCTGGGATGAGTTCAGCTCCGTGGTTAAGCTGCCAGCTGAGTTTCAGTACCTTGGGCACGTCCAGCAGTGCTGGGTCAGTCGGTGGAAGGAAGTCGGGGAGGCTCCAGCTGCATGGATAACTGAGGGCCGGCGTCCCCTGTCCCGCGGAGATAAGGGGCTGCTTAAACCCAGCGGAATTTCTAACTCTCCCCCGAGTGTCGCCTGTCTTTTGTTTGGCACAGGACTGGCCATGTCTCCCTTCCTGCGCATTGGTTTGTCCAACTATGACAGCGGCCCTTACCTGCCGTCCCAGGGGGAGGTCATTAACCCCTACTGTGCCGTGATGGTTAAAGAAGCCGTGGAGTCAGGTAGGTGGGGAGGGGTTAAATGGGGATGGGAGCTTTTATAAGTCATGTCTGTGCTTTTCTGTGTCATTCCCTGCCTGTAGGAAACACGCTGGTAAATCATAGAACAAACCAGAAAATAGGTTGGCTTGGAAGAGACCTCCAAGATCACCCATTTCCAGTCCCACTTTTTAAGGGTTTGTGAAATCCTTTTTGTGTCCCAGCACAGTGCGAGGCTGGGTTTGGCATGATCTGCAAGGCAGTGTGATTTTATGAGGATTCCCAACAAATCCATGTCTCTAATTTGAGGTTATTATCAGCTGCATGACAAGCCCCAGCATGTGACAGAGCAGATGAGCTGAGCAGGATTCGGTTTCACCTTTCCATGAGCAGTTGTTGGTTTGCCAGGGAGACTCCAGACAGGTGAAATCTGAGCATGCTAAAGTATTCTGGCAGGGCCATCTTTGTTAATCACATTTTTTTGGCGGGGGGAGGAACTGACAGACGCAGCCACTTCCATAATTTAAAAAAAAAAGACACTCTAACAGTCCAGCCTCTGCAGAGAAAGTTGATTTCTCTGTGTAATTGCTGTGTTGTGCAAAAGGTTTGAAAATTAAACCTCCTGAGAATCTGTTTTCTGTGTCTGAATATATGGATTGCTGCACATTTCTCCTGACTGAACAACCCGGATGAGTCCTTATTGGGAAAACATTTATTATATGTCTTATGCGTGAAAATAATTCCAGTGAAAGGATTAAAAGTTCTCCAGTTGTGCTTTTGAAGAATCATGAAGAGCAAGACCTTCAGTGTTAAGGAATTACTCATATTGGCTGCTATTTAGCTTAAATCTTTGATAAATTTCTAATTTGACTGCTGTGATTCTTTGAAAAATAAAATCCACTCAGAAATCCCTATTTATTGAGAATCCCCATGACTCTAATCCCCCAAGGATGTTAGAGTAGTTTAAAAAAAATTAGAATTTTAAAATAGTTCAGTATTTCACTGGGGTTCATTTTTTGTTTAAGAGTCAGCATTTATCACATTGAACTTTGTCTTGCCTTAAAAGATGCTTTAAATAAGAATGGAAGATGTGGTGAATAGTAAATTCAAAAGGAAAGAAAATACTGCATTACAAGATCTCACTTTTATCAGAAAATACGTTCTATTTTAGCTCTGTGCAGAGCTTGGCTGTTTGCTTTAATGAGGCTTTTGAAAGCCATAACTCAAATTGAAATCTGTGTCAGTTCAAAAGTGAATAAAATCAATTTGGTCAGAACAGACCTATATTTATTTGTCTGACACAGAGCTGAAAGTGTTTTGTGGTATTCACCAAACACAAAAGTACTTTCTAAGGGATATAATTTTTGTGCTCCTGAGAGTCAATAATCATAATTATTATAATAATTATAGTCATTGTAATTATTATTGTAATAATTATAATTATTTTAATTATTATTCCAATAAATCCTCTGCCAACAAGAAATAAAAAATTATGTTTGAGGGAACTTTGAGGAACACATCCATGAGGGGAGTGGTGAATCAGTCCCTGGAAAAGCTCCATGCTCTCCCCTGACCGGACAGACCACTCAGAGGTCTGTGTCTGACGTGCAGGGAGATGAGCCTGATTCCAAATGCCAGGAATGCTCTCAGCATGACCATTCCAGGGAGCTGTCATGCTCTGACATGCTTCAAGAAGGCAAAAGGTCTCCAGACAAACGTTAGCTGAGTATATTCGAGGCGGAATCATGGAATCATTAAGGTTGGGAAAGACCTCGAAGACCATCAAGTCCAGCTGTTGATCCAACAGTGCCAGTTCCATCACTGAACTGTATCTTATGCCTGCTTCATGATTTTATTTCTTTTTTAGTCATAGTTTGTTCTCCAGCTCCCTGGTTTGACAAAGCACTTGCTACTCAGTTGTAATGGGATTAAATATATATATATATCTATATGTATACTGGTTCCCTGATATGGAAATTTTGGCCAGAATTTTGGCATGAGCAAGGAGTAGGAGTGGGCCAGCTGCACAGATGGTGGGAGATGCAAATCATCCTGACCAGCAGCCTTGTGCTCTGACACTTGGCCATTAAAATATTGTTCAGGGCAAAAATGTTTGCTGAGCAGGGCAGGACAGGACTGAGTGTCCAAGACCAGGCTGGACGGGGCTTGGAGCAACCTGGTCTGGTGAAGGTGAACCTGCCCATGGCAGGAGGATGGAACGGGATGGTTTTTAGGTCCCTTCCAACCTAAACCATTCTGTGGTTTTATGTTTAGCATTGGCAAAGTGTGGGGGTTTTGGTTTTGTTTTGGTTGTTTGGTTGGGAGGGTTTTTGCAAACAGAGCAGTGGCAGAGGATAAATGTGTTTGGTTTCCAAAAACAGGGAGTTTGACTTTGGGTTCATGCCAAAGGCTGTCCCTTGTCAGTAGCCATAATGAAAAGGTCACAGGGACAGAGGTCCCCAGGGATCTGGGAGTGATGAACATCCTCTGTGGACACAGGGATGTCACAGCAAGATCACCCTGAAGAATTTCAGAAGTTCTGGATAGACCTTGGGCAGCTTTTACATTTTTCCACTTGCTTATTTTGTAAAAGGGACCCTGGCACATTATAATACAATCTTTAAAAAAAAAAAACCAAAACCAAACAAAACCCAAACCATACCTCCATACAGTTGGAAGCGTTACAGCAATTTATAATTGCCAACAAAATATTTCAGAATTTTATGTGCCTCTGAGATATAAAAAGAGTCTACCCTTTAAAAGTGGCTTCTGCCTTCACAGGCCATCTGGCCGGGTGCCATTTTGCCACCTGCCTTGGTGACATTTGCTTCTTGAAAGATCCTGCTCCTTGTTTGAGCTCAGCAAAGCCTCCAGGAAAAGTGCTCCCAGCTACAGTGGAAGTTGCTCCCCGGGAAAGGCAGTTGCTGTTTAATTTTTCAGGAACCCAGGGCTGGATTAATCCCTGGCAGAATTCCACAGCCGTCAGCGGGGACACACTGGGGTGACTGGCTGATCCCCTGTATCGGGCAGTTCATTCACATTCCGGGGTTTGTTTATTTAAGCCTGGTGTTCTGGAGTAAAACACAAATGAAAGCACTCGTTTCGCAAGTGCTGTGTTTCACATCTGTGCTTTTTTTCACTGATGCAGCACAGAAATAATGGTCCTTTACTGAGATTTCTGTTTTCCAGGATACTGGGAAGTTTCTCTCATTTTTATCTCTGATTTTTTGTGCTTTTTGTTGAAAGAGTGTGTTGGATATATATTTGCAAGCTTGATGTGAATGAGTTAAGGCTGCAGACAATGAGCTCAGTATAGGATTGCCTCAATCTGCATAAGCGAAAAGTCAACCCCATGACAGAGATGGATTCGTCTTAGACTGAGGTGCTCTGAGCCTTGGGGAAATTGAATTTGTGCCTAAAATTTAGCTGCACAACTGCTCATCACACCAGGCAGGAAAAGGTCAAGACGTGGTTTTATGCTTCAGAAGTGACCTGGGGATCAGATCATTTCCCCCAGGGAAATAATAGAGGCCCCATCCCAGAAAGTGTTCAAAAGATGAGTAGATGTGGCACTTGGTGATATGGTTTAGTGGGCAAGGTGGGTTTTGGTTGAAATTTGGGCTTGGTGATCTCAGAGGTCTTTTCCATCTTTAATGATTCAATGATTTCCACTCAGTTTGTGATGCAGACCAGTGCAGATGGTCAGAGCTCAAATCAAGTTTTTGTGATGGAACCAAGATGGTCAGAACTTAAATTGAGTTTTTGTGATGGAACCAAGATGGTCAGAGCTCAAATCGAGTTTTTGTGATGGAACCACGTGCAGAACGGCTTTGTGAGGGCCAGGTGTGGGGTCATGGGGTGGAATTCCAGGAAGGCCGTGCTGACTGCAGGATCCTGCCCTCAGGAAGCTGTACCTCAACCCAAACCTCTCTACTGAGTGTAGTTTATGTAGAAGTTCTGGCAGCCATTTCTCCACGTGCAGGGTGGTGGTCAAAGGAAATTTTTGTTATAATCTCACAGCCCTGATATTTGTTCTTTTTCCAGTAAACATTCTCTCATTTCCTGAGGTGACTATCACACAATCAGGAATCACTGTTCCCTTTATTCTCCTTCTCTCCTGCTTTCCATAACTTTGGAGTTTATTTGCTGGTTTTAATCTATCCTGAAGGTGTGACACAAGCCTCAGATATCCTGGAGTTCCTGCCTGTGTCAATCAAAGCTAAGCAGAGGGAAGAACCCTGAATTAGTCCTCTCATTTAGAGAAAAATTTTCTTCAGCACATGTCACCTTCCAGGCCATCAGCTGCATGTTCTTTTCCAGCTGGGTGGGATGAGGGAAAGGCTGGGACTATCGGAAATAGGAGCAGGGTCTTTAGACAGGGGTCACAGGTCTGCTGTTTTTTATTCACTTATTCCTCCAGCTTCAGCATTTGATGGGTTGAACATCTGCAGAGGGTGACTGTGATACAGAATTTACCTTGACTAATCCAAGACTTTTACAGGGCCATATGAAGTGAAACTGTCTCTGTGAGATAAATAAATCTGGCTGAGACTCTTTTCAGAGAGATCCAATTAGAGAGAACCCTCTGCAAGCCTCAGAGATACCCATTTTTTTACCTGTCACCATTTTAAGATGCTGTGAAGGAAGAGGAATTAAAGTATCAGGGAAAGTTTGCTTGGTTGGAAACTCTGCATCCCTGAGGGATGGTTGCAGGCCTGCAAGAGAGTTTGTGTTTTAACATCCTTCAGTTGACTGTTGGGCTGGACATGTGCCTTAATCCCAAAGGGCACTCAGCTTTTTGGGGTTTAAAGCAAACCTGTCTCATTTTGTATTGCCTTGGGACAGAGGATTAACAAGGTGGTTGTCTGGGATGAGATTCACCTGATTGGAAGTGGGTATTGATGGTGTTGGAGTCTGCATTAGAGATCTCAACAGAGCTGATGGAGCCAAGGGTGGAAATTACCTTTTTCAGGGTGAATGTCTGTATTTGGTCTCACTGCATGGATTTGTACTCTCCCTCCTGGCAGAGAATGGCCAGGTGTACGTGCAGAAGAAGCCCACCATGTACCCGCCCTGGAACAGCACTTTTGATGCCCACATCAACAACGGCCGGGTCATGCACATCGTGGTCAAGGACAAAAGTGCCGAAATGGTGTCGGAGACCACGGTGGAGCTCAAGGTGCTGGCGGAGAGGTGCAAAAAGAGCAACGGGAAGACAGAGATCTGGGTGAGCATCTCCAGCTTCTCCTGCAGGATGTGTTGGGGAGATGCTGCAGGGCAGGGGGATGTGGCCTTGTGTCCGTGTCACCAGCAGGACAGTGGGGACTGGCTGCCACCCAGGGTGATGCCTTAAGGGCTGGTAAAAATCCAAGGCGGACCCAGCAGTGCAGGGCAAAGGGCATTCCCTTGGGTTTAATGGGATCCCAGGGGCACAACTCGGCCCAGGTGGGAACAGCCGAGCAGCACCCCCCGGGTACAACGCGGATCCAATTGGATGGAGCTCAGCAATGAGCAGATCGACCTCAAATCCCCAATCAGAAACTGAATAAATGAGGGAACTGTCCCCCATTCNTGTTCCACAGAGGAGGCTCCGGGCAAGGCTGGAGCCTCTGCTTTGGAGACACTCGGGATGTTTTGTCTGCTCCCCTCAGAGAACCCCCAAGCTGAGCTCAATCTCAGCCTCCAAGGATTATCCACATGTAGGGCTGAGGGACAAGGAGTATTTGTGAAGGGTACAGGGAAAGGGAAAGGGGTTAAAAATGTATAAAAAAGGTATAAAGAGAAAAGACAAAAAAACCATTAGGCATCAAGGGAATAATGTTTTAAGTCTGCTTGGGTGTGACTTGAGGGACAGACCTGTCAGAAGAGGAGAGCTTGGCACTTTTATTTTACCTGCTGTGTTGAAACGTGCCCTGTGCTGGTGAGGATCCTGTGCCCACGCATTAATCTCTGCTGAGGAAACCCACTGGGAACAAACGGTAGCATGAGTGGCTGAACAGGAGTTATTTTATCTTCTCTGGGGAAACAGCTTTGAAAATTTAATCTAATGTCAGGTAACTGATTCACCGCTGCCTGAGTGCAGAGTTATGTCAGAGCAACTCCTTAAAAATCACTGATGTTCCAGTGGAGTAAATTTGAACAGCCTTCACGAGAATGCTGAATGTAAGGTTGTGTTCCCTGGTAGTCCAAGCAAGAAAGATCTTGACAGAAGTCTTTAAAATGTAGTATCCAGATTATACAGAGTCCAGTGGATTCAGATTTCCAAAGGCATTTATGGATGGTGAGTCAGGTTTGCCAAGTCCAGTGGGAAAGCCCCCAAAAAATGCCTGAGTAAGCTTGTAGCATCCTTCACTCTGACTACAAAGAAGTTAGACTTGCAGAACTAAAAGATTTCAGCATCACCTGTCCAAAGCTGGCTGGGTTTTCTGAAGTGCTCCCACTTTCTCCTCAGTGGATCCATTTGGAACAAGTTTTCTCTATAGATAGTGCTGGTGCTAATCTGGTGTCTAAAAACCACCTACATCTTCTGTGGTTTAATAACATTCATCCCTCCTATCATGCTTCTCTGAGTGCTTGATATGAGGGGATCAGCCCTCCTCTCTCTGTAGCTGCTCCTACCCTGCCTTGTTGCCTCACATGGGTATGAGCAACCCAAAAATTAGCATTCATTGCTATTCACCAGCTCCCACTGGGGAAAGGAGATCGCTTGAAAGTCATCTGAAATGATTTTTCCTTCTCTGAATGACTGTTTAATGGAGTTTTTTCCTTGTTTTTCACTTATCTCAACCAGCTAGAACTGAAACCTCAAGGGCGAATGCTGATGAATGCAAGATACTTCCTGGAAATAAGTGGCAAGTGATCCCATTTGTTAATTTATGGCTGTGATTTCTGGGCTGTGGGGCAGACATGGGGGCTTCACTAGGAGCAGTGCCTATGTTATTACTGACTGATCCATAACAACAAACATAACTGTTCGAAACAAAAACTCCAGAGAAGTAATTTTTATTGTGTGGTGGGGATGAAGATTGACTATTCTGTGATTTGCAAGGCAGATTTTTGGCTGGTTTACTGCTAAATGGCAGATATTCCTATTATGCTAAACAAGACAGAATAGATGCATAAGGAGCCAGCTCCCTCTGAAATCTTTCTGCTTTTTGTACTGCAAGAAATACTTTGAGGGGCTGGAGTGATTCCAGGAAAGGGAATGGAGCTGGGGAAGGGGCTGGAGCCCCAGGAGGGGCTGAGGGAGCTGGGAAAGCGGCTCAGCCTGGAGAAAAGGAGGCTCAGGGGGGACCTTCTGGCTCTGCACACCTCCCTGACAGGAGGGGGCAGCCGGGGGGTCGGGCTCTGCTCCCAGGGAACAGGGCCAGGACAAGAGGAACAGCCTCGAGCTGTGCCAGGGGAGGCTCAGGTTGGATATTAGGAAAAATTCCTCATGGAAAGGGCTGCATTTTGCTTTGTTGAAGAAAATAGGTTCAATCCAAATGCTTGGTCTTATTGTCCTGTTTTTGTTGCCAAAATTCTTATACCCCCAGGTGCAGGGTGAAGCTGTGAGGTGCAGATATCTGGAAAGATCTTCCATTTCTAGAAATAGAGAAGCCCTGAAAGCAGCCATGGCCATGCTGATATTTCCTGAACCATCCCTGCCTTTAATATAGACTGAACTGCTGGTGTCTCCTTGTTTGTTATGAGCTGTCAGAGAGGCTGAAGCATAGAAAATTCAAGTTGTGCTTCTGTTACAAATACCAAGATCAGCATCAGATCACAGAGAGGGCCAGTTCCCCCTGATTACCTGTGTGACTCGCTGTGCAGTGCAGGGATGAACCAAAGCAGAGATTGATTTCCTGTGAGAATATCACATTTGTAGGCACAAGGGCATTTAGAACTGCACAAGTCCATTTGGAGTCAGAATTGGTTTGTTTGCTGACCCAAAAAGTTTAAAGGTGAGCTGTGAATAACAGCAAGGGCACAGCAAACAGCAGAGCAAGTGTTGGCATGGAAAAATAAGAGGAAGAAGAATATCCTAGGAACATAAATATTGCTTACTGACACATGTGTATACACACAGAAAGGATTCTGTAAAATACCCATAAATATATATATATATGTATGTATATGTGTGTGTCCATATATCAGTAATTATTAATTTTTACATAATTTCATCTTTTTTAGGGCATGTTTGTTCAGTGCCATGCAAAGTTAGAGTTTTATGCTTAAATCACCTCTCCTTGGGACATTTTTGTTCTATGTTTTCTAAAGCAGCTTTATGAATATTCAAGGGAGCTCAGAGTCCCAAGCCTAAAGTCATTTTGGTGTAGGAATGGTAGATAAAAACCATCAAACAAGCCTTGTGTGGATTTCATAAAATGATATTTCTTTGAGTATTCATTAAGATGAGTGAATAATCAGCTTCAGTCACACAGTATTTGGGAAGCTTCATTTTCTCAAGGCACCTGATCAGGACAGGGTGCACTTACAGACCTTCCCTTTGCCCCAGATGCCAAGGACCTGGCTGACTGTGAGACTGAAGGCTTCTTCTCCTTGCACCAGCGCAGGGGAGCCATCAAACAAGCCAAGATCCACAATGTCAAGTGTCACGAGTTCACAGCCACCTTCTTTCCCCAGCCCACCTTCTGCTCTGTGTGCCACGAGTTTGTGTGGTGAGTGAAAAAGGGTCTGTGCTGCTTCTCCTTTCAGCCCTGGGAACCAGCTCTGGTGTCAGGGTGGCACTTGGGAACTTGGTTTGGTATTGGACTTGGCAGATCTGGGTTAAAGGTCAGACTCAGTGATTTTAAAAGTCTTTCCCAACCCAAAAGATTCCATGATTCCCTGATGAATGTCTGTGCTCCTGCTGTAGGACCCTTGGCATCTCCTGTGTAGAGTTATTGCACCACTTCAAGGATGTGGTTTGCAGTTGTAATCCCAACTGAGAAAATTCCCTTCATTTTTTAATTTATTATTTACAAATATTTTGGGGTTTGGCCAAATGCACAGGCATTTCTCACCGGTCCAGTTTGCTGTTTGGATATTGTGAAATTCAGGATGTGAGTGTGTGCTGAAAAGGCTGTGAAAACCACAGAGAATCACTCCACCATTAGACTGAATGATGACAATGAAATCAAATAATCTCTACAAAGACTGATAAAAAGCAAAGCAATTTTATTCTCTTTCTTCCATAAATGTTGCTGTCCTTTCTTCTGCTGAGGCTTTCAATCAACTCAGAATTAACTACTGCTCTGTTTATTTCAGGGGTCTGAATAAACAAGGCTATCAATGCAGACGTAAGAAACTTTTTTTTTTAATTTTCTTATTGTCGTTATTTACTTAATCTTTTCTTAAGGAATTTATTTGTTAACACCATGACACATTTGCTGTTGCAGAATGTAACGCTGCCATTCATAAGAAGTGCATTGATAAAGTAATAGCCAAGTGTACAGGATCAGCAATCAATAGCAGAGAAACAATGGTAGGTGGTTTTGCTATTATTATTATTTTATTTTATTTTATTTTATTTTTATGATTCCTTTAGAAAAAACTTGAATGTCACTCAGGTCTCTCCTACATCACTGCAAAGCAACATCTGATGAAGCAAAGGGTCCTACTGAACTAAGGACTCGGATCTGATCTGTGCCCTTTGCTTTTCACATTCCCAGTGGATTCATTACCTCCTGCTTAAGATTTACTCAAATGCAGCTGCAGAAGCAGCAGTTGCTGAATCAGAACTGACGTTTTTCTAATGCATAAAGTGTAACTCAGAGGGAAGCCATGGACAGGAAGCAGAGATTTACTGGAGAAAATCTTCCCTATCCAGTGTTAGGCCACCCATCAGGCTGGATTTTCAGATCTGTGCTTGAACATCCCACTCTGTGTTATTTGAAGCAGTCAGTGGGAGATTTGATGTCTCCCCTATTATTTGCTTTATTTTTCTTGTATCAGTTTATACTAAATTTGACTTTTTGGTAGGCAAAACCAGAGCTTTAACTCCTGATAGGACTATTCCCTTTCCCTTGTGTCCTGCAATTTGTGTTTACTCTCAGTCCCACCCTGGCTCCTGTTCTCCTTCTACAATTTTTAGAGCTGAGATTCCTCTCACTTCTCTTCTGACATCTCCAGGGTAGATGTACCCAACTTTGTCATCGCCTTTCATACTAAAAGAATTAAACCAGGCTTTTCCAAGGAGTGGTTCATGACAATAAATGTAGGCATCCATTGCAGGATGAGGTGAACAATTTTTAAAAGTATCAATGTTTTCCCACAGAGCGTTAGGGGAGCCTGGGTTTGTCAATGAGGCACAAGCAGTTCTTTGGGAAAAGCCATGGATGAAATGACCCAATTCCCTCTGAATTGCAGTTATTATCTATCAAAATGTGGTTTTGTGTGCCTGATAGAGAGTTTCTGCTTGGCAGCCATACCCAGGGATAAGAGGGCAGAGAACAAACCAGCTCCTGTGGAAGGTGTTTGGTTTCCAGCACGGAGCTGAGGTGGGAATGAGGAGTGGATTTGCAGCCTGGCTTTTGTCTTGCAGTTCCACAAGGAGAGGTTCAAAATCGACATGCCCCACCGCTTCAAGGTCTACAACTACAAGAGCCCCACCTTCTGTGAGCACTGTGGCACCCTCCTGTGGGGCCTGGCACGGCAGGGGCTCAAGTGTGACGGTGAGTCCTGGCGAAGGTGACACCAGCTGAGCGTGGGAGGAGCCGTTGTCTTTGGGGGGTGGAAGTCTGAATATCCAAATCTCATTTATCACCCTTCTCTGCAAAACCAACACGAGATGGCACCCAGGAGGGTGAAGGACTGTCCTTCAAGGAGGATCATTCTTCCAGAACAAGGACAACTGTCCATGTACAGAGAGATATTTGATCCAGAAGGACAATGAGTTCCTTCCCAAAGAGACAAAGAACATCACAGTGACACTGTTACTTTCCCAAATCACCCCCAGTATGAACCCGCAAGCCCAATTTCCATTATCAGACTCAAGACACTTCACTGTCTTCACAATCCTGAACCAGTGGGAGGCTCCTGTTCTGGGGTTACAGTTTATCTCTTAGATAACGGGCTGTGGGGTTTTGGTGGCCTGTACATGCAAAGGCTGATAGATGTGGAAATGCAACCTCTGGCCAGAAGAAAATTAAAAATACCAAAAAACTCCCTGAGTGCCATCTCAAGAGCTCTTTAAGTGGCTGATCTCTGCCCCGGCCAACCCTTTAGAGCCTTCATTGTCCTGATACCTCCTGTTCTTCCTTACAGCGTGTGGCATGAATGTCCATCACAAGTGCCAGACAAAAGTAGCAAATCTCTGTGGAGTTAACCAGAAACTGATGGCTGAAGCTCTGGCAATGATAGAGAGCACCCAGCAGGTAAATAATTTAAGCATTTTGAGATGCTCTTCTCATAAGCAAAGACCTTTTCCAGATCCTGGCTTTTGTGAGCCACACTCAAGAAGCCACAGTGTTGTTCATAAGCTCGGCACATGAGATTCGGCTCCAAAATTTGCTGTTTTCTGTGCCCTAGGCTCGCTGCCAGCGTGACAGTGAGCAGATCTCCAGGGATGGACCTCTGGAAATTGGCTTCCCTGTTCCTGTGAAGGATGTGACACCACTTCAGGCCTTGCCAGCATCTACAACAGGAAAGAAAGGTAATTCCTCCTGGTGATACAGGCAGCAGCCTGGTTGTTGGTTGGTTGGTTGGTACATGGTTAGTTGGAGGTGACACGAGTAGGGAATTTATTATCCAGTGAATCTTTCATGCATCCCTCCAGCCTAGAGCAAGACAGACCCTTTCTGATCCAAGGATATCAACAACTGTTCCCAGCCACACTCCTTGGACATGGCAGAGACCCTGGATTCCAGCCTGGTTCCTTCCCTGGAAACCTGCACTTCCCCCACGCCATCCCAGCCTCTGGGACACCAACCACCATTCCTTCAGCTGACCCCTGAAAATTCTTTCTGCCCCAGTACTTGAGCATATCTCACCCCCCCACCAGCAATGATGTGCTTGTTCCCTGCTTGGGCCTCATAGATTTTAAAATCTGAGCACTTGACAGACGAACCAAGCTCTTAACAGGATGTTTGGAATCCCTCTCACCACCATGGCCAATTTTCTTTCTGATTTCATATTTTTGGGTAGAGGTTGACTTCCAGTAGCTTTGAAAACCATTGATAGGTTCCCATTTCACTCACCCAGGGGCTGATCTAGGTATCAGAGCCCTCTATGCTGCAAGAACACATGCTTAGGAGGATGAGCGAGAGACTGTGCCCTTTGGCCCCCACGGAGAAATCAATGATGTCCCCACCTGTGTTTATTTTCGTTCTGTTCTACAAGTGGAACTGGCTATGCTGATGTGAATCAGTAAAGCCCCAGATGGTTTCACATCTGTTTCACGGGTGGGTCTGCTGAGTAGTGGTCTGGAAGTTCAGTGTTTTAGAATAGTCACAGCAATGGGATAAATCCAGTGAGGGACAGAATCTCTTAAAAGTTCTTATTAATCCAATTTACTGGACTGTTAAAAAAACTCTGAGTGATTCCACTTCAGGGCAGCTGGAATGGTTGATCTGGAATGTTTCACATCCAGAGCAGGAATGCAATATGAAAATGCCATCCCACCTTTTCATCTAGCTTTGCCTAAGGTTTTGAAAAGTCCTTGGAAAAATGGAACCACATCGTATTGGCAAGCAGCAAGAAGGACTGGAGAAGAGAGGTGGCCAGAATTTATGGGTTTGGTGCCACAAAATGGAAAGACAGATGAAGGAGTTTGTAAAGTGGTTTGTAAATTTTAAAAAAGCCATGGAAGAAGATGGAGTTTCCACTGGAGTAAAGTTTCCTCTGGAGAGAAAGCCATGTGGGAGCTGAGCCAATCTACTTAGACATGGCCACCACATTTCCATGTGTTTGAGATACCCTTTCAAACCTCTAAGCACAATACCTGTGAGTGTCCTGGGGATTTCCTTTTCATGTCCAGGGGTTTATCCGAGTGCTTTGATGTGTGTTGCAGAGCCACAGGGCATCTCCTGGGAGACTCCGGTGGAGGGCACGGTGAAGAGGGAGTCTCTCATAGAGACAGACTCAGGAGAACAGTCCCAGGAGCACCAGGAGCACCAAGTGCAGTTAAAACTGACCATTGAAGACTTTGTCCTGCACAAGATGCTGGGGAAGGGCAGTTTTGGCAAGGTAAGCCTTGGGACTGGGACAGCACTGTGTGCACCTGCATGGTGCTCTGTGTGGCACTAAATGACATCTGGTTTGAAGGGACACTTAGGAAAAAACATGGAATCATTTAGGTTGGAAAAGACCTCTAAGGTTATTGCAGCCAACTGCTAACCCAGCACTGCCAAGTTCACCACTAAACCATGTCCCCAAGTGCCACATCCACATGTTTTTGAACACTTTCAGGGATGGTGATTCCACCAGTTCCCTAGGCAGCCTCTTCTGATGCCTGGCCACTCTTTCAGTGAAAAAAATTTTCCTAATATCCAACAATCTCAACCTCCCCTGGTGTAACTTGAGGCCATTTCTTCTTGTCCTGTCCCTTGTTCCCTGGGAGCAGAGCTCGACCCTCCTGGCTGCCCCCTCCTGTCAGGGAGTTGTGCAGAGCGAGAAGGGCCCCCGTGAGCCTCCTTTTCTCCAGGCTGAGCCCCTTTCCCAGCTCCCTCAGCCCCTCCTGGTGCTCCAGCCCCTTCCCCAGCTCCATTCCCTTCTCTGGACAATCCCCAGCCCCTCAATGTCCTTCTTGTAGTGATGGACCCAAAACTGAACACGGGATTTGAGGTGTGGCCTCACCAGTGCCCAATACTGGTCACTGTCCTGGTCCTGCTGCCACACTATGCCTGATAAATCTCCAAGTCTTCAAAGAGCCCTTGCTCTGGCATAGCTGAATCTTGAACTCCATCTTCTCCTTGCCTTGTCCTTCTCTCTGCCCTGTTAGTTGCTGTCTCATGACTGCCCATGACAGGGCAGGAAAACCCCAGGCAGGGCTTCAACTTCCTCTTCTCTGCAGGCTGATGGGTCCTGGACATCCACAGAGAGGTGGTGGGAAAGGTCTCTGTGCTGTCCCTCCCTTCACAGGGAGGTGGAAGGATGAGCTGAGAAGCTGAGTGTGGATCCCCTCTGCTCTCCAGAGCAGCAGGTCCCCAGCTGGGAACAGTAACTGCTCTTTCCCAGCTCTGATCTGTGCTGGAGCGCAAAGCAAACTTTATAACAGCCAAGAATTTGTGCTTTTGAAACAAGAACCACCTGTTTTCAGTGGGGCCGTTAATCCTGATGAATTGTGGATTGCTCCTCCTCGTTGCAGATATCCCCTGGAAGGCGACTCATGTTGCTCAGTGCCAGCACAAAGCTGCTGAAGCGATTTCAGAGAGACTCACTGCTGTAATTTCACAGCCAGTAAGGAGCAGGATCATTATGGATCACACTGCTCACATCCCACATCTTTCCAAGGGGAAAACTGCCTTGACAAAGGAGGTTTTTTTTTGTCTGCTGAGTGATCTGGAGCAATTGCTGCAGTCTGTTCTTAAAATGGTGAAATATTTCCTGTGCTGGCCTTTCATACTTGAAAGTAACAGAATCATGGAACGGTTTGGATTGAAAGGGACCTTAAAGAGCCTCTAGTTCCAGCTCAATGGACAGGAACATTTTCCACTGGAAAGTGTTGTGTCTCCTTGTCATGTCCACGGTTTGCATGGGAACCAGAGCTGAGGCATCTCAGAGCTAAGCCAGAATACCCCAACCCCCACATTCCAGACTAACCTGGACTTCAGAGCACAGGTATCATAGAAACATATCTATTGAAAGGAAGGGACCTCTGGAGGTCTTCTAATCTAACCCATTCCTCAGAACAGGTCTAATGAGATGAGGTTGCTCAGGTGTTTGTCTACTCAAGTCTTGAACAGCTCCATTGAAGCAGATTCTGTACCTTGTTTTAGCCCTCGTGCTGTCATGGGCTCTCCAAGCCTACAAGCTCCTGCATCTCTCTGAAGTGCACGTTGTGGGTGTGCAGAGGATGGGGCATTTTGTGCCTTTCTGCAGCAAAAACTCACCCACAAGTTTCCTGTGTTGGTGGCACTCCTGGTGGCCTCATTTGCTTGGAGCGAGATTCACTTCCCCATAAGAGGGGTCAGGGTGTGCAGAGCTCAGTGCCTGAGGGGCCTCTCCAGCCCTGCCTCATCCTGGGAGGTTGGGGGGCAGATCCATGAGGATGTCTCCCACCACCACCACCTCTGTATGAGCTCTGGCATTGCCCACCTGCTCTTTGGAACTCACAGCACAGGTCACAAATGCAGCACATTCCCCAGTTTGCCCAGGAGAGCAGTGCCCAGCATAAAATCGAGGGTAAAAAGGGTGCCTGCAGCATCAGCACTGTGAGCATTTCTGGTCATTCAGTGCAGAGACAGAGGGAGGCTCTCGGCTCTACTCTCTGTCTGGTGCTACAAAGTGAAATGCAGCAGTAGCCAAAAGGGTAAATAAAACTTTTGTCAGGGCTAAAACATGTCAGAGCTTACTCAGTAAATAGAGTCTGGCGGAGACCTTCAAAGACCTCTTTGATGAATCTTACACATTTATTCAGTCTGTAGAAACAGGGTCAGCAGGCTGTCAGTGTGAAGATCAGGACTGTCACTGCCTTCCAGCAGGGACTTCTTTGCTCTGTGGTCTTTACAAACCCCCTCTCTGCCACTCCAGGTCTCATTTTCCCTGCCCATAAAAACAGAGGTTGTAACTCCTCTGGGATGTGTCTTCCCATCCTCAGAGAAGAACTCCTGCAGAAGCTTGGTGGACCCAGCCTGTTTGCTCAGATCTGCTAACTGGGAGGAAGGAGAGAAAGACACCAGACACAAAACCAGTGGAGCTACTGGTGGACATCAGTTTCCACCTGCTGAGGATCTGGTGCAGGGTATTTGCATTTCAAATGCTGACAAAGCAATATTCTGTGTTTTGTTATTTGAAGTCAGAAAACAGGAAATGTATCTCAGGAGCATTTGCATGAGGATGGTTTCTGTTATCGGAGGTGTTTGGCTCTCTGATGTGTCCTGTCCATCCAGGCATGTAGGACCCTGCTCCTGGAATTGCCAAGAGCTCCCCATCTTTCCCAGGGCTCAACTTCAGAAAACTGTTCTGGATGTGGGGAGCAAACTCAAAGTCTTTGATGGCAGAATGGGGCCTTAAACATCAGATATTTTGAGGTGTATCCTAGTGAATTCCCCAGAGCTCAGCTCCCACCCTCACAAGGCTGTTCTGAGAGGAGAGGTTCCCTCTTTCTGAGCAGCTGTTTGCCCCTTAGGTGTTCCTGGCTGAGCTGAAGAGCACAGACCAGTACTTTGCTGTGAAAGCCCTGAAGAAGGATGTGGTGCTGATGGATGATGACGTTGAGTGTACGATGGTGGAGAAGAGAGTCCTCTCCTTGGCTTGGGAGCACCCATTCCTCACTCATGTCTTCTGCACGTTCCAGACCAAGGTAAGACAAGGATCTGCTACTTTCCTCCACAAGCTGAGGATGTTTCACTAAAACACAGATACTTGGTGAAGGGCTTCAGCCTGCTGGGGTGTACTTTGGACATGAAGTGGTGCTGAGGGAAGGGATCTTCAGGTTAAACACGCGGGAAGTGGCTCCAGAAATTTAATCTGCTTTCCCCACATTAGTCTGGGGATGGGATGGTGTATTTGAGGATTATGGCATCCAAGACTCATTGAGGTATCTGTGCAGAGACCTGCTGTTAAAATCTGCACCCTGCTACCCTGGGCTGAGGATGTGCAAAGGCCACACCTACAGGCAGGGCAAGGATGTGCCCACACTGATGTTACCTGAACCTCTTGGACCATGAAGCGTTGTGCTGCAGCGAGCCTGGATCAAAGCCAACTCCAGAATCCCTGGTTTTGGAGAATAAACCTGCTGTCATTCACTTCTTTGCCCCCAGTTACGGTTAAGTGGCATCAGACACTGGTGGTTCTGCAGCTCAGAGGGGCAGCACAAGGCACCACCTGAAATTTCACTTGTGACTCCAAAGCTGAAGTGACATTTAACTAATACACATCTTTTCATGGCCCTACATGCCAACATCCACCAGCTGCCAGGCTTTCCAGAGCTTTTCCTGCAGCCACAACCAATCATCTTAACACCAAAATACACACAAGGTGTAGAAAGAAACAACGGAACTTTGAGAGTTTGTCTTGTCTGTCCAGCCTACTCAAACCATTCCTGAGAGATGATGGATAGCTCTTAAATTCAAAGCAGCATCTCTGTCTTGTGGCTGCTTGTTCAGGGTTTCGCTGGGATACTCCCAGTCCCTGCTCAGCCCCAGGATTTAGTGGCACAAGCCACTGCTCCGTGTGAGGTTGGGACCTGCTCAATCAGAGCCTCTCCTGCAGGGTCAGGAGAAACAAATATAACCCCGTGGTACATCCCAGTCATCTCTGAGAAGTGGCACCTGCTTAAAGACAGGTTATATTTATACCAGGGAACATCTGGGAACTGCTGTAGGTGATGTGACACTGAGCCCAGGCATTCATGTTTAACTCCTTTGGGACTGGTAATGAGGATAATGTGATTCTTGCCTGGCAAGGAAAGGAATTAACTCCCTGCTTGAGGTGGGCTGGTTTTCAGAGGGAAATATAAATGCCACAACTCCAAAAGCAAAGAAAATCAAGATTTGATTGAAAAGATAAAATATTCACAACAGTCACAGCTCTGTGAGGGAGCCTTTACTCCAGGGAATGCTGCCTGTGCTGAGGCCAGCAGCTGAATCGTGCTGCGTGTGCTCCAGCCTGGTCCTGCCTGGCCTGGAAGCTGTAGGTCAGGCTCAGGATGGACACAGCAGGGACACTCTGCAGCTCTGGGTTCAGGCAGTGCAGGCCTGCAAGTGTCCACTTCCCCCATGAGACCATGGCAGAAAGAGGAGACACCAAAGGGAGTCGTGTCAGGATCCAGAAGGGATTTACTGACCACTTAAAGGGGTGCTCCAGCCATAGAAAACCTGAAGGATGGAAAAGCAACGAGTGCCTGGAAAATTCATGGGTGCCAGGCTCGAAAACCCAGATGATTTTTTTTCTACACTTCTGGGCAGCAGCACAGAACTGCCCTCCTGTCATGGAGAAAGGATCCCCATCCATCTCACCCCAAGCCACTTGCAGCTGTGTGGTGTCCCCATCGCAGAGAGAGCAGCTGGAACGGGGCTCCCCAGGCCAGAGCTGCTCTGGGCTCTGATTGATTTGCAGCTCGCAATTTTTCTGCTCTGACCTTGGCGAGCCAGCAGCGATCACTCAGTGCATGGAAGTCACCCAGAGCAGGGGAGCTGTGACAGGCCATGGATGGTGTTTCACGGCTCAAAGGACAGCATGGTTCAGTCGGAATGTCTTTTACAGCAATCGTTTTAGGATCATGGAATGGTTTGGGTTGGAAGGGACCTTAAAGATCACCTGTTTTCAACCCCCTGCCATGGGCAGAAGCCACGGCACTGCTGTGCAGAGTCCCTCTGTGGATTTTAATATTGAAAATCTGACATTTTTTTGTTTCTTAAAGTTTCACTGGATAGATAAGGAGTTTCAAACAGAAATATATGTGCCACAGCCTTTCTGAATCCCTCCTGCTTTCACTTACCTGAGCTGCTCCAGGTGCTGAGTGTCTCTGCAAAGGACAGGAAAAACAGGAATATTCCTACCCAAAACAAGGACCTCAATAACCCACGTGTTTCCAGAGGGGGAAAAAATAATCCTGTAATCTGTTTACAGCTCTCTGAGCTCTGGGATGAGTTTCTTCCTCACCTCCACCTGGGTAATGAGGGACTGCTCAAAGATATGAAGCTGGACAGCCTTTCAGACAGGTTTGAGCTGGCACCAGGCACTTAATGCCCCTCTTTATTCCTGTGGAGTCTGAATTATCAGTGCTTTCAAAACTCAGAATACTTCTCTTGTTTTACTGCATGAGAATAACTGCAAGCCCATGGTGTTTGGTGTTTTTTGTCCAATCTCCTTTTGAATTTGACTGTTTTATTTTCCTGCAGTCATCTTTGTATCCAGATATTCAGCTGACATAATTACACAGTGGGAATTGTAACAATAAGCTCCAAGAGCTATTCTGCTGTATTAGATTTAAAGGGATGCTGTTATGTTAAAGAGGAGGAAAAACATGTTTATAATTCTGTGAAATCCCGAAATCAGTAATGCCAAAACGGTAACTAGCATCCCAGTGCTTATGTTTTATTCTTTTTTGCATTTCACTGATCTTCTGCCATAAAAATAGGCTTTCCCTTTTTGAAAGTCAGTTTTATTTCTGTTTCTTTACTTCATTGACCAAGTTTTATTAAGACCCTTTACCTAAATGCAAATTAAATCTTGAGGCATTTTGACTTGCAGCACAAAATAGCAACAGAGAAGACTATCTCAACCCCAAAGAGAAATAATCTTTACTGCAATTTAAAAGAATATATTACAGAAATGTGTATTTTCTTCTTTAGTGTTGTATTATATGTTTTCTCCTGGTGGTGAGCCTTTTTCACATGCTCTGTTGCCTTCATGTGCTTAATACTGACTGAAAAATCTCTTACACTGGCAGAAAGGAGAAAAGAATTGTAAAACGGGAGTGTGGTCCTAATTTGACAATTCTTAGGCTCAGTTTTCCATGAGTATTTTCAGATTTCTCATTAAAATATCTCCTCAGAGGTTGCTTCAATTCCTAAACATATTTTTTTTCCAAGTGAAATTTCAGGTTTTTTCTCTTTTTATTGGCTGTTGAGGGGCAGGGTTGATTTCTTTGCCCTGGATCAGAGCATGGGGTTGGCACGTGGGCATTTCCCACCCTTTGGAAGTTCAGCTCCGCTGCCTGGTTGTGCCATGGACCCCCTGAACAGCCCTGGCTCCACCCTCCTCCTTTTTTTGGGGTGATACCTCAGAAACATCTCTCCATCCCTGTAGTACTTTGAGTATTTTTAACTTGGAAAAAAACCTGATTCAAGGTCAAATCTGAAACAGCTGATGGGAAAGTTCAGGAAAGCTTTGAGGATTTTTGCCTCTTGCAACCAACAGGCAGGAAAACTGGCAAGGTCTCGTTCAATCCTGGCCAAAATTTCAGCGTGGTTTGGCAGAAACAGCAGCATCTCAGCAGAGCTTTGGGATTTCAACAAGGTTGTGCCAGAGAAGGTGTGAGCAACTGTAATTAAACCATCAAATTGATGAGGTTTCTGCAAGACACTCCTAGGTGGTGTCAGCCCACGTGGTGTGACCAGGGGGAAGGCATTGGCTGGGAAAAGAGGAGGACGGCTCACAAGTGGGTTGATTTTTTAAGTGATAGACGATTGCCCTATTCAATACACATTTTGTCATTGCCTTCCCATTGTCCAGCCTGAAGGAAAATCAGTCCCAAATGCCTTCAGCTTTGCCTGAGATTTCTAAAAATCTGAAATCTAGCTGCACTTTATCCTGAAAAAATTACTTCTTAAAATAAAAATATTAAAATTGTTTGCATGTTTTTCAACTGCTAAAATACTTATGTTTCAGGAATTTGGCTACTTTTTGTTTAGTTTTGGGTCTGGTGATTTTATTTTTTTTTTTTTTAATCTACAAGTCTTCAGACAAATCTTTTTCTAGCCTTGAGAAAATCAGTCTCTTTCCAAGATTCTGCTGGACACTGATAGGGAAAACCACTTCCTCTTGCAAGGCTGATAATTCCTCAGTTTATCAGTGAGTGGTGGACTCTGCCTGCTCTGAGTGTGAGTCAAGGTCTTGGGCTCTCAGAACTCAAGTGGAAGCCAAGTCTGCACCTTTATCTCTGCAGATGTATTTTATTTATGTGTATAAATATATTCCTCTGCTTTGTCCCAAGCAGATGGGCACCCCACACCGAGCATCCCAAATGAGCAGCTTAGCACACAGCTAGAAACGCTGGCAGGGCAAAGATTAGAGGAATAAACAGCGAGAGCAGGGACTGGACTGGATTTTTGGGCAGCTGGAAGAAATGCTGCCATCTCCAGAAGACAGGCTGATATTACACAAGAGGAGGGGCGGGAAGTCTTTAAACCAAAAAGCAGAATTAAACGTGAGATTGCTCTGGTGCAAATTGCAGAGGTCCTGCAGTCACCTCCTAGCCAGGAGTAACCCTGTGTGAACTGCTCCTCATGGCAGCAGACACGGGGAGAGCTGCAGCGCCTTCTTTCCCCCTGGAGGGGATGCTCCCTTGGGGTTGCAGCACTGAGTGATGGGCTGGAAAGGGCTGAGAGGTTTTTGGCTGCCTGTTATCCCATGAAATATAATAAATCTGGAGCATGGATCAGCACCCAGACTGTGCTGGGCTGCATGAAAAGGTGAGACAAGAGTCAGCTGCAGGAATTGCATCGTGTCCAGCCTTTCTCTTCGCCAGGGACAGTCTAATTTCATGGGAATGCAGCAGGATTAGGTCACTGGATCTGGAGCCTTCTCCACGTGGAGCCATTTGTTAGGCTAACTGCTCTAAACACAGGTAAAGCCTGTCCTGCAGCATTAATTATTCTGAAATTCATCCTCCTGGAAGCCCTGGGAAGAAGAATTTTTGCTCCTCATTAAATGCTGTTAAACTGTGTATTTGTATGTACGTGAGCACTTTCAAAATGCAAAGAAAACAAAATCTGAAAATCTCCCCAGAAAAGTGCTCTGGAGGGCTTCCAGCTGCTTAAAGGATTTTAAGAGCCTGTTAAAGGATGTACCTTCAAAAGATCAATTTAAATGCTGCCTGCTTTATACTCATTGTTTATAAAGTTGAAAGCAACTCTGATAGTGACTATTCATTCTCACAGCAGTGAGCAGGAGCAGGTTGGTTTAACTCCATCCCTGCCGTGTCCTGGAGAGGCAGAGGGGGCAGGTGGGGAGGAGCTCAGCCCAGCACAGGCACTGAGGGATTGAGGGACAGGAAATTGAGGTCTTGCAGTAATCCAGGCTTTCAGCACCGGGCAGGACTGGCTGGGCTGGGGAACTGTGTTGTTCTGTGCACAGGAACTGTGTTATTTTGTTCAGGAACTGTGTTATTTTGTGCAGGAACTGTGCTGTTTTGCGCAGGAACTGTGCTGTTTGGTTCAGGATACACAGCTGCCGTGTCTGTGTGTTGTACAAGGTCATGTTGTAGGGTTCTGTCTGCTGCAGGAGCAGCACTTCAGCCTCCCACAGAAGGGTTTGTCCTGTTCCCTGCGCTGCAATGGAGGACGCCCCTGGAAGATGGTCTGGAAGTAGGGAATGACTGACACATGGATGTTCTTAAGACAACTGGTGCCAGCTACTTCAGGAAGTGTTTGGACAACACTCTCAGGCGCTCTCATGGTGTGATTCTCAGGGGTGTCCTGTGCAGGGCCAGGAGTTGGACCTCTTTGTGTGTCCCTTCCAACTCAGAATTTCTTTAATTCTATGATTCTATAACTACCCTGGTGCAGTGTCCATCCCTGAGTGCTGGAAGTGCCTTCCCAGTCCTCCTTGAGCTCTGTGGTTGTAAAAGACTGTCCCAAGCTCTGTCATGAGACAAACCTTTTCTGTTGTGAGTCCAGAAAGGTGACCAAAGGTTTGGCTCGAGCATTTGCTCCCCAGGGGTGCTCCCACGGGTGGTCAGCAAGTTGTGTGTCACCTGCCTGCAGGGCAGAGGGGCAGGGCACTCTTTCCAAGCTCCTGCAGAGCCATGAGGGTCTCACCACTGGGAAACAACATTCCTGCTTGTTTGTTTAACGTCCCCAGGCAGGACCATTGCAGGGGATAAGGGCATGGCAGAGCCTTGAGAATCACAGAATGGTTTGGGTTAGAAGGAACCTTTAAAGGTCATCTGGTCCAGCTGCCCTGCAGGGAGCAGGGACATTTTCAACCAGGTAACACCCCCTTAACCCCCCCCTTGCCTGCTCCAAGTGCTGACAGACTCCAGAGCCTCTCAGCAGCGGGCAGGAGCCATCAGTGAACTTTCCCAGGACAGGAGGAAGTGAAGTTGGAGCCTGTCTGCAAGAACGTCCTCTGTGCCCCTCCAGCCCTTTGACCTCCAGCACTCTCTTGAATTTTCGGTGGTTTCAAGAATGGCTTTTGCCACTTCCCATTTTTAATGTGTTCTGTGGCTCTCCAGATCTCAGGTTTAGGAAGCTGACTCCAGTAACTTGTTGCACATTGCCCTGCTTGGTTACACTTCACTGCTCATAGTGACGTGGGGCTGAGCTCAACCAATTCTCCTCCACAAGCTATTCCAGACCTCTTCCATTCTCAAGAAGCAAGGGGAACTTCTAAGGCCCAGAGGAGGAAAGTCAGAGTGATGATGTCTCTCTTTTCAATAGTGTTTGTGCACCACTCTACAGCACCTGACACATCATAAACTCAGTACTAAACAGGGCTAAGTAAAGTTTGTATTCTCCAGCTTCAGAGCTTAAGGCAATTGAGCAACAGGGTTTATATATTTGGATGTAAATTAATCTGAGGCGTTGTTCCACCTTTTCTTCCCTCAGGGATGCTGCCAAAGTCCCCAGTTTCAGGTCAGAGTCCCAGGTTCAGTTAAACAGGTGCATCAGATGGTTGCTCAAATCCATGAGCAAGCAGAGCATGACTGCTCGTTCTGCTGAACAAACATGGACTAAAAGTTACACTTAGAGCTGTGTGACAAGGTGTAGCCAAAATCAGTGGACTTTCCAGGGAAACTGAGGGGTTTTCTCCTTCCCAGCCCACTAAAGCCGAGTCTGGCCCATTTCAAGACCCATGAGGTTTCTTCAGTCCCAGCAGGACATGTGATTGCTGGTGTGTTGTTGGCTAAACCCCAACACCTCCCTGTGTTCCTTCCCAAAGAGCATCTGTTCAAGGACTTTCCTGAATGGGCTCCTGAGCTCACGTTGCTTGCAAGGTTTATACATTTCTTCACTCAATTTCCCATCTTCCTCTGGCCTTTTTACTTGCTGGAGCTCATTTACGTGCACAGCCCCCTGCAGGTGCAAGAACTTCAAACTGGAATCCTGCACCCATTTGGATTAGTGACAGAATTTGTGAAGTTCCCCAGGAGGCCAGATCTGGCTTTGAGCTTGCTGGATGACAGGTGGGGTTTCCAGTGAGTCCATTTAAATAAGAGTGCTGTAATTAAGAGGATCTGGCTAAAGAAATTGCACAAATTAGAGCAGACAGCTGTTGTTTGAAAGGAACAAGCACTTTTGTGTTTTTTTTAACATAGCCAGCTCTTGGCTTGCTGCCAGAAATACTTACATTAGATCTTATGGATAAAAAGTCTTCAACTGTTAAAAATGTAAGTGAAAATAACTCTATTTCCCCTCCAGAAAAACTGTAATGGGCAACAGGCAACACAGGGAAGATATTCATAAACTTTATAGCACAGCCTAGAGATGACTGACTTCAGGTGTGTGCAGAACAGAGAGAGGCTTTTGAGGGGGAAAAAATACCGCATCCATTTTATTTTATTTTATTCCAGCATTTATGCACAAAAGGTGAGATTCCCAAAACAGAAGTTTAAACTGGGAGCATAACTCAGAGTGTAGATCCTCTTCCTCCAGAAAATGGTGCCCTTTCTGCTTTGTAGATACAATTCAGCACGGAAGGGACCAGTCTAAACCAGCGTCTGCAGGGTTCTGGCGGTGAAGTTTTGGCTGATGAAGCTGCGAGAGGAGCAGTGTCATGTACATGAGCAACCTGGTCTGGTGGGAGGTGTCCCTGCTCGTGGCAGGGGGTTGGAACTGGATGGTCCTTAAGCTCCTTCCAACCCAAACCATTCTGTGATTCCATGATTCTGTACCAAGGATTGGAAAGGAAACTTCAGTGGTCAGTTCTGCTCATTAGAGAGAGAGATTCCATCATTTCTGTGTACCAGGAGGAGATTTTTCCACTGCCCTGCTTGAACAGTTGATGGTTGCATGCGACTGGGGACAAGGACTGGACTTTTTTCCAGGTTTCTCTGACATGCAAGAGCCCAGTGGGTATCCAGAAATACGATTAATTCATTAATTTTCCCACCAGCAAGTTACACAGAGCAGCTTTCAGGCTTAAAATCAAGCATGTGCTTAAGACAAATTGCTGTGTGCGGTTGGTGTCTCTGATAACTTGAAAATGTCAGGCTCAGGTGCCTCCACAGAAGATGTGCAGGAGTGCAGGTGACACCAGCTGAGACCACTCCACTGGATGGATCCTGGAGTGGGATGGGGACCAGAGGAGACCTGGAATTGGTTTTTGCCTTTTCCACTCATCCCCTGAGCAGCTTGTCCATCCGTCCTTCTGCTGTACAGGCACTGTAGAGTTACTGAGCCCTTTCTGGGAGCCTGGAGCTCTGCTGGTGAAAATCCACAGCCCCAGCTGGTTATTCAATGGCTTTGCAATGTTTGCTAATGGTGTTTATACAAATCAGGGCAGGGAGTGCGAGTATGGCCTTAGGGAACCAAGAGGAGAAATGAGGAATGTAAAAAGGAAGCTGCTTTCTTTCCAAAACCCTCACAGTAATCTTTTCCTTCCTCTTTTTGAGTGCTTTCTGAGCGGTTTGATTTTTTTGAATATATATAAACTTTTACCTCGCTCCTCCCCATCTCTTATTTATTCTCACCTTGTCTCATTCTCTAGGAAAACCTCTTTTTTGTGATGGAATACCTCAACGGAGGAGACCTCATGTTCCATATCCAGAGCTGCCACAAGTTCGACCTTCCCAGAGCAACGTAAGATGTTTGTCACTGCCTTTGGGCCTGCAGGGTGCACACAAGAAAGAAGCAAACTGGGAACTTGATTTTATTCCCAGCTCTGCCACTGCCCTGCGGAGGAAACCTCGGGCAGGTTATTTGACCTCTCTCCATCTTGCCCAGCTGCAAAGTGGGGCTGATGCTTGTGCTGGAAGCAGAGTCACTGTTTATCCCAGGTCCCCAAACCCAACAAAGCCATGCAGGCCATCCCCCCAGCTCAGTGAAGGCCTTGGAGGGAGTCACTTCTCCCCACCCACTTTTCCCTCCCACAGAAGATTTTCAGACTCCATCCACTCAGTTGGTTTCACTCAGACACGACCCTGCTTCTCCACAATGCTCTGTAGCCAAGCCAGGACCTGCTTAAGTTGGGGTTCCCTGCCCAGAGGTCAGAGGTGAAGCTGTTGTCTGTTAGAAGTAATGGGATTTTCCCTTTTTTTCCTTTAAAGTTCAATGGGGTGGTGGGGAAACCTATCAAAAGCACAAAAGGTAAATTTAAACAAAAAATTAATGCACCGACTGAGAATTAAAAATGTATTTGGCTTTGATTAAAGTAAATAGAAGAATTAGCATAAATGAAAGGTGCCTTTAATCCTTCTGCAAGCAAAAGGTATTTTGAAAGTCAATATTGAAACTACTATAGGAATTACTTTTTATTTAATAATTTAATTTAAAAAACTTTCACACTGCCATTTAAATCAGTGATGATTTTTTTTCAAAAGCATTTGAATGTTCAGAATTAAGGGCCAATGCATTGAAGACTGAGGGAGCAGAGCTGTGCCACACTGGAGGGGGATATGATCCTCTGGTTCCATTCCCTTCTGGGACAGCACTGCCATTCTTCACACTGATGCTGCCTCTTTGCAGCAGGATGTGGTGGTGTCCTTTGGGTAAAAATGTGCTGAGAACAAAGACTTCAAGCTCAAAAAAACCTCCAGAGGTAGACCACCAAGCTACTGGATATCCATATTATGGATAAGCTTTCAAAATTAGAAAAAGTTTCTTCACTGAAGGTGTGGTCAGGCATTGGAACAGGCTGTCCAGGGAAGTGGTGGAATCACTGTCCCTGTAAGTGTTCAAGAAACGTGTGGGTGTGGCACTTGGGGACATGGTTTAGTGGTGGGTTTGGCACTGCTGGGTTCATAGTTGGACTCAGTGATCTCAGAGATGTTTTCCAGCCTAAATGGTTCCAGAATTCTGGGATTCTATGAAAAGCAGGTCATAAATCTGAGCAGGGAAGAGGGCGGTTTGACAAGCCAGGGAGTCTGTCTGTTCTCCCCACCCCTGCTTTTGGGAATCTCCCCTCACCCATCAGCAAAACACAGTCACCCCGAGCCTTCTGGAGACACTCCAAACCTTCCGGGAACATAATGAAGTTTTGGCTCTTGTGGAGACAAAGTTTCCATCTTTTTGGGTCCAGTTGAAAACGCCTTTGGGGAGCTCCTGTTCTAACTTGTGCCTTCTGTCACGCAGGTTTTATGCTGCTGAAATCATTTGTGGGCTCCAGTTCCTCCATTCCAAGGGCATAATATACAGGTAATTTTAGTAATTAATATGCTAAATGTGAAACCTTTTCTGCTTTTTCCTGCAAGCACCAATGGCAACAGAGGGGCTGTTTCTTGGCTGTACTTACTGACTTTGCATTTCTCAGCAGATTTCCCTTTTGCAGAGTTTGGATTATTTATTTTGAAAAGAGAGTGCAGAAAAGGCAATTTTGATCCCTCTTTCAGAACCCAGTCCTGTTTCAGTTAACATTAAAACAAACCCTTGGATGCATTTACACAGAGTCATCCATACACCACCCAGTACAGGCACCTTGTTCAAGCTTTCAACATATTAAGGTGTAAAAGGTCAAGTTAGACATGAGAAATTTGGTGCATCTGCTGTGCTGGTTACCCTGGGACTGTGGTGACAAGCTCAACTCAAGTAACAACAGCAGGGAGACAGTGATAGATCTTAATTTCCGATTATTCACAGGCCTGCTGTGCATGGTTCCATGGGGAGATGGGTTTCATCTCACCATCACGAATCTGAGTTGTCTGTTAAGTTCTCCTTGGAGTAAGCAGAGGGGAGAGGGCATTTTTAGATTCATCAAACCTGTTTTAAAATGTG
>VYZT01017870.1:0-19822 GCA_013400735.1 Pomatostomus ruficeps | reverse complement strand
CCTGGATTTGTGATTTTATCTCCTGTCTAAATGGTGAAATCTCAACCTGGTCCTGGCTACAGCTGGTTCTGCCCTCCCATCCCACTGCTCTTGTACACAACAGATCACACAAAACCTCCACTTCACGAACCAAGAGAACCAAAGAGTTAGCAGTACCAATAGGACTGAATTAATCACTCTTGCACTGGGAAAAAAATCCATCTTTCCACATTCCTGGTTTTAATTTTTGGATATTTTTCTTGGCTGATATTTTTATCTCCACAGCTGGCAGAGCTCAAACCTGCTGTAGTTCCAACTATGTCTCAGAGCTCTCCATGCAAGAAATCAATAAAACTGATTAATGGAAAGCATCATTCATCACACCTAGCTCTTGGATACAGCACTGCAGTTGATAAAATAACTTAGTTGTCTTATCCTTTAGCTAACTGTCTCAGGTGTGGCACAGGGGATTAATTCATTGTTTGCCAGTAGTCACACTTTTCATGTGTTTTAACTAGTAACCACATATTCTGAAGAGATCCACTTGAATGCTTTAATTACAATAAAGATGTTATGCTGTAAAAATAGGAATTAATTCTGTCAAAGATCTATAAACAATATTCTCAGTTTTTGGTGAACAATACAACATTAAGTAAAACTTAAAATCTGGTGACAAGGGACAATAATACACATGGGCAAAGGTAATAAAAGCCTAAAATAATATCATGTTCAGTTAGTTATATTACTCTTTGACCATTAAAACCTTAATGTGATGATAATCAATCTTAAATCAATTACCGTGTAATTGCTGAGTCAATGGAAGTGCAGTTAAATATTGATAAGTCTCTAAAAGCTCTTTCAGAACATATTGACAAGTGGAGAAATGAATGTAGGCCTGTGCAAAAGGAAAGCTTGACTTGCATTGCTTTGATGGAAAGCAGCACAAGACTGAGTTTACATTCTTATTACCAGCCAGACGTGGCGATCGATACAGGCTGTCTCTGCCCTGTCAGCATGGAGCAGGGAAGATGGCTAGGTGTTATTGCCACTCTTGTCTTCCTTACAACAGTGTGGAGATGACCAGCTAACGCCCTGTGTAGCGGAGGACAAAGGACTTAACAATCCAAAGAAAAAAAATTAAAAAATTATCAAGTGATATGAGAAAACACCTATTTATGTCCAGAAGGGTCACTGCAGTTTCTGCTTAGCATTCTCTGGTGGTTGCTAAGGTAGTCAGAGTAGCCTGCGGGAATACTCACTGGAGTGGCTATGCTTATAAATTATGAATTGCGAGTCCTTTTATTTTGAAGGATATAAGCAAAATAGCTCCAAAGCTTTCCACCGTCTTTTACAAAATTACAGAGACAAGACACATTTTAATAAGACTCAGCTTTGTTTTATGATGCTGTTTCTCAAAGGAATCACCAGTTTTGTTCCATGAAAGTGGAATAGTCATCCCTATCCCCCTGTTCTTCAGTTTATGAAAACTCTTTCTTTCTACAATACTGAGCTACTTGTGTTCCATTTATTTAATGAAGTCATTATGTTGAAGCAAATACTCTTCACTATTTCTTTTGTATCTATGGGTGGATGCACAATCAGTATCTAGACACTAATATTCTTTGAATGAAACATGCTCAATTTTATCTGTAGCCAGCAGCAAAATATAAAAGAACAGAGAACAGAACTATTTGGCTTAGGATTTGGGTCAGATAAGAGATAATATTATAGTAAGCTCCAGTAGCAGTAGCTGGTAAGGTTAAGTCAGGGGTGCCATTATAACTTGCTGTTTCTTTCATTCCAATAACTTTTTAAAACATTCTTCTCCTCCAGTGATATTTCCCTGCTTTGTGGCAGCCCAGGGGGAAAATGGTTTTGAGCAGGTTTCAGCTAAAACTGTTTAGCCATTTCCCTTTACTGAAAGAATCATTTTCACTTCCCTCTTAACCCCTTGGTTATATTAAGGCAAAGTTTTTTTCTTGTAGCAACAGCTGAGTGAATCTTTCAGGGCAGCACTCATGGCTCGTTTTCTACAAGCTGGCACCCAGACACAAAATGTGAGGACCATCTTCCCCCACCCACTGGAGTCAGCAGCAGACATTACCTTCAAGGGCTCAGCCAAGGGCACACAACATGAGAAGCTGGAAAGCAGGGAGCTCAATTCAGAAGTTTCTGAAAGAAAAGTCTCCCGTGTCATACACATTCCTTCTGTGGCACGACTTTTAAACCCCACTGCTGGAAAATTGCTCTAGAGTCCTGACAAGCCCTGGGTATTCTGCCAGCTAAGGAGTAGCCTTCTAAAAGCCCTGGCCCCACAGTGTTTTCCAGGTCTTCAAGGCTCCTCAAGTCTAACCACATTATTGGGGCTCCAATTTTCCTTTTGTCTCAGGAGCCTCAAACACTTCCATTTACCTCAGAAACATACACCACCTTGTAGCTTTGGTTGGCATTGTGTTTTTCAGCAAATAAAGGATGAATGGCCCTCAGTAACAGCGCCCCTGTAGCTCCAAGAGACTTAGATGACCTTTGACAAGATGTGCAACACAAGAAAAACATAACAGAACAGTCTGGTACAGATAACTAAATCAAAGTTTGCTGCTCACTGAATAACAAAATGTCTTTATACCCATTTACACAGCTGAATTTGCTTCTGATAGGGGAAAAAAAGAAGCACTTTTAAGTTCAGTTTTATTTCCATCACTTATTTCTTTTGCAAGCTTCAAGAATGAGAAAGTCCATTTTTGCCTGGACAGTTGGTGGTTCTGGGAGTGGAACAACTGATATCCTCAGCAGGAGAAAAACTTTAACTGATGAATAGTCTGAGGCCAAGATATAGCACAGCCTTATAAAGATATGACAAAAATTTTGGTTACTGTTAAATTTATATGCCTACTGAATTGTAACACAATGGGCAAAGTGGCTGCCTAAAATTCAGGAATGCAAAGGGTGTGGATGCAGAAGTGAGCTACAGCTCAGGCAGGCAGAGCAAGTGAACTCCCATGGCTGTGGGTCATCACTTTCTGTGCTGTTTGGTCTGTGCAGAGTGGGCAAAGACATACACCTGTACAAGTCCAGTGTCTTATTTAGATTCAGAATGTGAAGGGGGTTATTTTCCAGCAGGAAGAGACTTCATCATTGCCATTGATGAAAATGTCACTCTAATGGGGAAGAACCTTACTCTTTCTAACAGTCAGAAATTTTTTAAAATGTCAAAGACTTTTGATACGTCTATTAAAAAACTCTGTGTCGGACTACAGACTGGTTTTATCAATTGTTTGAAGTTGTTACATGATAACTTACGATGCTTTAGGAATCATTTGGAAAAATGAAACAATAAATTATAGATTAATGTCTCTGCTAATGAGATCCCAATTTTAATTAAAGCTCTTTAGCAGATGAAACAGATAGGAGTTTAATAGTCTCCAACTTTTCCACTTTTCCATCTATAACAAAGCACGTACTTCTAAAAAAGTGAAATCTAAAAGTGATGTGCTTATTCAGATAATGCCATAAGTAGCAGTTAAAACAAATAGTATCTTTAAAATTGTGCTGCATTCAGCCTCTAAAAAGATACAAATTATATTTACAGATTAAAAGAAGGGTTTAAAGTACTTAGTGAAGATGGCAAATCAGAGTCTTAGGGTGAACTGTGGGCAGGGGTGCCACATTCCCCATGCCAATCCTTGTGGGCTCAGGGGGTTCTCCAAAGGGTTGGGCGTGCTGGCAGCACAGAGGATACACAGGGACAAAACCTCTGTACTCAGTTGGATCTCTCCCATGTCTGCATTTTCCCAAGTAACTTCTTCACATGCAGCCAGAGAGAAAGCCCACACTAAGTCAGTGTGAAGACTCAATTTGGTTTTTAAAATTGGGTGTCAAGGTTAACCCTCAGCATAGCATGTTATTTAAAGACCACATCAGGATCATGAAATGCGGCCTGATGCACAGCTCCTCAAAACGGCACTGAACTGAAGTGCTCACTAATGCTGCTTTTCGTGTGAAGAGAGACAAGTAAAGATACCTCACACATTTTAATAAGTCCAGATAACAAATTACAAACTAATAACAGCGAAGCACCCATGGAAACAATTTGACAGAGTTTTTTCAGTGTTGGTCTCAAACAACACTGAAATGATCCCTCAGCTTTTTCTATTTCCCAGTGGACACTTTGAAAAGGAAGGCTATGGGGTTGACTTGTGCTCTCTAAACTCTCCAAGTATGTCTCTCTGTTTTAAAAAAATATGTAAAACCTGTATATTGAACCTCATTTGGAAAAATTAAAAAAAAAATACAGTACAGAATTTGGTATTATTTAAACAGGAAACTAATTACCTCTGAGGAGAGAACTGGTTATGTCAGCCAGCATGTTTTTTAAAAGAAAAACTTAATGGTCAAAAAAGGAGATGTGAAACTGGAGTTTGAAAAGTTCTAACTACTGAAGAGATCACCTTCAAATCTGCCGTTGTAACTCACTCCTCATTAACATAAGTTTCAGATATTGAAAAAGAAAGTGGATTTTAAAATGTAAGTTTTAATACAGTCTTACTATTAAAATATGCCATATGTAATTTGGGATATGCAGCTTAGCCAATTACAATTAGAACTGCCCAACGTTCTAAAATATTCTGATTTTGAGTGTCTGATATTACAGTGCTAGCGCTGCATTAATGTACCATTTTGAAGCTCAAACTGTTTGTATTTATTATTAAATTTCTAGAAGTGGTTCTGTACTCCTTTAGAAGTGTGAATAAGTATTCTATATATACCCCAGTACTCCTGCTAGGCCTTTGCTTTTCAAAGGCTGACTGCAAAACCAAAAGAGGTGTGACACTCTTCTTTACAAGCATGACAGGGAATCTGTTCAATATTTATGACCTTCAGGTGTAAAAATTGTCTTTATCAGCTCCTGTTTTACATTCTATTCAGCTAAAGTCACACCACAGGTCAGCTAAAAAGACTATCACTAGTGCAAGACAAATGAGCAGCTAACAGCATATGGGAAAGGCTGCAAGTATCATAGGATCCTGAGTGAATAAAGTATATGATTTGCTTTTACAGAAAAAGGCAAAGTTCTTTGAAAATTACTAATAAGGAGAGAATCAATTTGTGCTTTACACAAAACACCTACTTTAGTAACAAAGAGAGAGGATGAGCTTCAGCTGTGTGATTTTTAAGGAAAATTACAGATGGGAGATTTGTTGTTACAGCATTTGTCAGACATGTGCCTTCTGCTGGTGTCCCTATTGCTCTGGGCCTTGGCACGTGCACCCTCCAAACGTGGCCTGTGCTTATTATGGTTCTGACAAAAACACAAAGTCTGCTTTTGTCCCAGCTGCTTCACTGCAGGCCAGGAAGCACAATGCAGTGGCAGGACTTCAGGGGCTGGGTCAGCAGCACACCAGAGATGAAAGCCTATGGAAATACCCCAATTTTAGTGACATAATGCTAATTTCAAGGAGATTCACCCTCCATGGGAACAATCCATCTTTAAAGAACTGCACTGGTCTGAATCCCTGGCAGATAAAATCGTAAGGCCCCCACACAGAGGGATCCAAGGTTTATAAAGGTGACTGCTGCTTGTTTTCTTTAATACGGTGTCAGTTTTCCAGAAAGCGGTATGAAGGGTTCTACTGTTAATCAAGTAACACTTTTTTTTTTAAGAAGTCCTTCCAAAATAGAAGGTTTTGTTTATTTAACTTGTTTGAAATTGCCTTTTCCATCTGTCTGGAAAGTAGAAATGCCCGTCTTGGAATCACTGGGTCAGCTTGTCAGGAGTGGGAAAGCTGTCTAATGCTGTTCCAGCAGCTCTGTAAAGTGGCTGAATGCTTTTATGGTCCCTGCACAAGGATGATATAAGGCCTGTGCTTTGTCAGCAATATGCTTAATTATATGAATGTCCAGACAAATTACAAACAAAAGGTAGAAATACTTCATTCCAAAGGAGGCAGGAGATGCTGTTCTCCTCAGGTTCTGCTCAGTGAGTCTAAAAAGGTGATCTTTCTCCAAGTAAAGGGTATTATTTCCCACAGAGTTAGGAGAGCAATTGCTGTATGTATTAATTATACAATAGTGCCCAGGCCTCACAAGAAATACACACTTAAAACCAGCTCTGGGTTTGAGGGGATGCTGCTGTCTATCCTGCCACATATATGTTATCTAATAGCACTCCTAAGGATTTCAGATCCATTCCTAGGTCATCTTTTCAAATCACAGGTGAGACTTGGCCATGGGTAAGTCAATGTAGTCCCTTTCCAACAGGGAACATTTTTCATAAGTTAACAGTGAGCATTCTCCAGTATATATGAGCAACTTTTTACAGAAAAAAGGAGGAGCAAACAGGAGGTACAAAATATAGCACTATACTAAAAAAGATTTTAAATATTCCAGGAAAACTCTGTCTTAGCAAATCTGTTAATTGAAAATGAAAATTCAGGTTATTACCTCACCATCACTCTAGCAATTTTTTTTTAAACAAGATAAATCTGCTCCAGGTCTCTGCAGAAAACAAAGCATTTGTCATCTTTTTATTCATCACACATTTTCTCTCAAGGCATATTCAATCATTTATTTCAGGCACTAATCATTTAAGGCCATAAAATTGATTCAAAATAGAAGTCAGTGTACAGGTATATGCTGACTTCACCTATGAAATACTAATGCATTCAACTGCATAGAACTTTCCACGGTAGATTTTGACTTGACTTTGAGGAAAGGCGAAACACAGCATTCCTGACGAAGTTAATGCTGGGCATCCACAGGTAGATCACAGGGAGAGTGTATAGTCAAGGTTTAAGCTGAGAAGCTTAAAGAAGAATTCACTTCGGAAGGTTTTTTAGTACCAGCATAAATAGCAGTTGCTGTTTAAAATCTGTCATGGTATTTCAGTTTTGTATACTGAAGAACCCCAAGCAAAAAAGACCTCTAAGTGTGCCTTCTAGTTATTTTTTCTAATAGCATGCTAATTATGCAGAAAGTATGCTAAGAATTGGTACAGTGAATGTCTTGGGCACTCTGTATTTCTCTCTCTAAAAGCACTGTGTTTGTTTCACCAAGCTATTTTCAGTATCAGTGGTGGAGAAATTTTCCAGCAATGATCCCACCAAGCCCTTCCCTAGGTATCCACTGTGGAGTTTAGGCTTCTCTCTGAGGCAAGCTTCATTCCCATGGGCACAGGAGCCCACAGACCCTGCCTGTGCTGCTGGGGATATGTCACAGGGAGCTTGATGCAATCCTAAGCCTGGCTTTTGGTCTGGTGGCCCCTGGTCCAGGCTCTGGATCAGTGATATCAGGAGAGACCACTGCTTCTGCAAACTCTGCCCTGGCAAGCCTGATGTGGCTGAGATCCTGAACCAGGGAGCTGGAGGGGAACCCTGAGGGAGTGGATTATGCACCTGCAAAACCAGGTAACAGATCTGTGTTCCGGGAGTCAGCGGTACACTGAATGCAGTGCTCTCACTCTGGCCAACAGAGGAAAGAAACTTCCTTAGCACCCTGACCTGTCTATGACATCTGGGCTGCACTACAACACTGACAAAGAAAGCAAGCATCTTTTGGAGCCATGATTTGGGGATGACAGCTGAACACATCTGGTTTGTATTAGGTTTGCTAGTTTGCTTTTCATAAGTTTGGGGCAGCATCAACATATGTCTCATGTATGGCCTCCCACCATCAAACTAGCATGCTTGCAAATTAGGCTGGGCTTATCCTATCTGGCATCACTCTAGAGTGTTCCCATCTAGAATGAACTTTGTAAGTCTCCTGATGCTTGCAAAGCTCTTATTTAATATTTTGATATCTTTTTGATATTCAAGCCAGGTGACAAGTGCACAATACAAGAAAGTAGTCAATTTATTTTAAATACAGATGCTCGATCTGCTTTTCTCTACTTTGCTTCTCCTGCTCCTCAAGATACTTCAGCTATTTCCTTGAGGGCTCTGCTACAAGTTTGTTTTTTTTAAATGTTGACTTTAATACCTCTGATTTCTCTAAAATTATCCTGCAATCTATTCTTTCCTTGGCTGTGGAATATCCTCCTGATCCTTTTTCCTTAGTTTTAGTACTATCAAACATCTAGTAACATTAAAGCATTCTATAAGTCAGCAGCAAGAGAGCATTTAATGTTCAATATTTTCCACATCATCCATTATTTGTTGCCTCTTAAATAACAGAGATCCACAAGTCTTTCCTCTGGTTCTAGTGAAATTATTCTCTTTGATTCATGGGCAGTATATTGTAGCTAAGAATCTCTACTGCTAAGAACACTTAGACAAAAGCTACCCGGGAAGAGCCCTACTTTCATCTTTGAAACTTTCCTTGATTTGCAAGCATTAGAGAGGATTACCTAACACATTTTTACATTAAGAGCAAACTAAACAGCACAGACTAAAAGTGTAAAAGTCCAAATGCCTGAAAGTAAAACACCAGAACCATGGACCAGTATCAAATCCTTTAACTGAGTGGTCATTTCCATTAAGTTGTGCATTTTCCTTTAATTTACTCCATATTACTGCACTTAGTGGCTTTTCCCTGGGGATTTCATTTTGTTCTACCTCAGCTTTGTATAGTATAAGCATATTTTCAATACAATAATTAATTTTTCAGCTTTGTATTGCTTTTCCCATCTTCTTTTATCAATGGCCCCCAGGTTTCTACATAGAGAAATTTTTGTGTGTGACACTGACAGAACAGCTTTTTGTCAGGCCAGGCGACAGCAGCCAGAACAAGGACATTTTACAGTAATGATGAAGGTCCTGACAACAACACTAGAGCCAATTGTTTGCATTTACTTTCACCTGCTTTTGGTTCTGTTCTTCAGTGTGGTAATTAGGCACACTTACACCAATGTACTGCCTTTGTAAAAGAACAGAGCCCAAAAATACAACTGGGCTTTGTTAACTTGGCATGCTTGTTTTTGATTGTTCATCATGCACTCATTATGGTAACTTCTACCTGGCTGTTCTAACTTTCCATTAAAAAAATATAATGAAGTCATTAATTACTCCTGGTTTTCAACTGAGCTAGAAACCACATGCATAATTTCTAGAAGGTAGGAATAGGAGCTGAAAAGGGGAGGTGTTTTTGAAAGATATGCTTACACCTGCTTTATGTGCTTGTGTGTGATAGTACTGGCCTGGAGAGGATTCAGTGCAGCTGTGTACCATATAAATTCATCAGAGTTCTTCTCATGAACATAAATGTACACACATGAAGAAAGGTATTTTATATCTGCCAATAGCTATCATTTCTTTCATGGTCAGTAGAACCCCTCCAGTAAGGATAAATGAAAAGAGAGTTTGGTTCCATGTTACTAAGATGCTAAGAATGTAAAAGGAATAATTGCCAGCACCAGTTACTGTTATTTCGAGCAGTAACTTAACAGGATAGAAAACAGTAGGCGTTGTAGTTTCCTTTATAGGCAAATTGGTTTATAACCAGTATTTAGGCAAGATAGAAAATTCCCTTTGCTTCTCAGTTAATTCTGATCTCACTGGACTGCTTGTACAACACCACCATGATAATATGAAGAGACACATCATCTGGTCCGTGTACGCAGAGTACACTTGTCAGTGTTTATGATTACAGAAGTCAAGCTGCTTTCAAGTCACATTCAGAAACGCTGAAAATGTGTGTCTTTCAATAGCCTGCCAGTAGTGTATAGATATATAACCAGTATGGTTACAGCACGTCATAAAATTTTATTTCCTGCAGATTTGTCTGCCACAGAACATTTACTCGCTGTCAAAAAGGTAAAAAAATATGCTAACAGCTCTGGGTTCCCTCTACACACTCTGAAATTTCTGAAACCATCCCTACAGCTACTATTTTTTTCCTTCTTGCAGCATTTGATGTACTCCACTTTTGATGTATGAGGAGAATTTATCTTTAGAAATGGATTATTTTAATATTGGTATCTAGGGAACAGCAGCTTCTGGAGATATGACTTAATTTGGATCTCCTCCATGAGGCTTAGGCACGAGCCTGCCACATGGCACTGCACATCAGCTCTTTCTGGAAAGAGTCCTCGCAGGAGTGACATTTACATGGTTTATTAGGTGCAGGTATTGCTTCACTCAAGCCTGTTTAAGCAGAGATGAATACAGAGCAGACCCATTGCCAGCTCAGTTGTTTCATGGTTGCCAAATGCAGGGGCTAAGGAGTCTCTCTGGTGCTATCTAACAGGAGCAAGTGTTTTTGTGCCGTGTCTCAGGACTCCTGGTGCAGCATCAGAACTCAGCTGAAGGGGCTGAGCACTGGCCTCAGCTGCCAAGTGGTAAAAATAGAGACCAATCCAGAGCCACCTCAAACTCAGCACTCCTTGAACTCTGTGGGAGCTTTACTTAAGTCATCCTGTATCACCAAATTAGCTGAAGTTTTTCTATGTCAAATCTGTTAATAACGGAATCCTTAATACAGCTGGGCATTCCCTCCTACTGTAACATAAAACAACCCAGGTGTGATCCCACTGCAGACATTGGCAAACCCGGGTTTTTTACTGCTTTTGCTCAGGCCATCCCCCAGTGTAAGCAGATAAGTTCCAGAGCACTCATGCTGGAAAGCATAGGGAAGCTGCACAGCTCGGATCCATCCAGCACCTGGCTCAGCTCTTCCCAGCAACTGTTACTGCCCCAAGGTGGAAGAGGGGATAGTTCATATTTGATCCTCATGTTCAGGAAGCACAGTTCAGGCCCATAGCGGAGCACAGCTCCTGTGCCAGGAAGATGTTCATCAAGTCCATTTCTAGTTGGGGGTTCTCCCAGCACTGAGGGCAGTTCCCAGGGAAGTCCCCATTCCCTAAGGCAGCCTCAGCAGAGCCCTCTGCCCCAACAGCCCACAGGCCCTGCAGAGTCCCAGACCAGCAAGAGCTCACACGGGGTCTCAGGCAGCCCAGGCGTAGCTCTAACCCCGGCACCCAGGAGTGCAGAGTTTCTTTATCTCCCCTGATTCCAGGAGATACCCTGACTGCAGCAGGCAAAGTTTTTCCAAGAAGTTCTCTGGTGACACTGCATGGGAGAGAATGAACCAGAGTCAGCAGCTGACTGAGCTCAGCCACCATCTACCAGAAATGACACGGCAGCTCTGATGCACCAGCAATACCTGGGGGTGCTTTCTGATGCCATTAAGGGTTTCTTGAACCACTCTGGCCCCACTATAATCCTCTCCTTGCTAGTGTTTTAATGAAAACAGCCTTCTTTAACAGTATGTGTGGCATAGAACTCTCAGGGAAGGAACATCTCACATGACTTGCTTCTAATTAAATTTTCTTTCTGTCCAACAATATGCAGCAAATAAGGACTGACACGTAAAGTTTCTTCAGTCCTAAATGTTTTTGTGTTGAAAGAGGAAATCCACCATTCCAAAAATTCTGAACAGACAAAACCCTCAAAATTACTTCTTAACTGAAAGTTTAATTTTAACCTTAAACCTCTTAGTACATTCCATGCAGGAAACATCAGAATTACACATTTAAATGAAATAATTTATTACAATATATGTCCCAGAGGACTGTTTTCTGAAGAAAAATGATTAATTTTAGTGAACCAACAGCTTCCAGCATTTTTTTTCTGAAAAATTCCCAAGTAATTTTAATCGAATAATAGTAATACTACTTCTGGACTCCATTTGTGTACCTTTACTTTCTCCTAAGTAAATGGAATGCTCCCAAAATTATAGGGAGGAACCCCTCCCCAATATTTAGCATTTGGAAAAGGAAGCACAGTAGAAACCAGTGCACTCCTGTGAGTCCACATGCAACCACCCCCACTGCATCTGCCCACACAGCAATGCAGTCTGTCATGAGCAACTGCATTGAAGTGAAGTCACAGACTCACTTCGCTTGAAAAACACCTTTAAGATCATCAAATCCACCATTAACCCAGCACTGCCAAGGGTGTTGACCTCACCACTTTCCCAGGCAGCCCATTCCATCCAGCTCATAATTTTACAATTGAAAACTAAGAGTCTTTCAATGACAGCTGCAAAAGGAATCCTTTGGAAGAGTTTTCACCAACCTGGGTGGAAATATTTGTGTCTCTGTCCTGCTAGTGCTTGGAAGGACTCTCCACTTCAAAGGCCGCTGTGCATCCCCCAGGCAACTGAAAATACTGAGTCATGAGCACAACTGAGGGCTGGATTCAGGCTCACTTCAGCAAAAATGTGAAAATCAAGTTATTGCAGATTTTATGTTAGAGCCACTGCCCCTTGGGCACATTTCCCTACAAAAGCTAGGAAGGACTTTCCAAGGACCTCTCTCTGGGTGCAGGCTTTGAACTGGAGCAGAGCTTGAGCCACTGCAACTCTTTTTGTACTACTTTTTAAGTAACAAAGCTAAGCTCTGCATTCAGAGTAATAATGGCCCAAACACAGCAGTGTTTTGAGCCTCGTGTGTTATTTGCTGCATTATCTTATGTGCATCAGCTCTGAATGTCTTCTATCAATACTGCATAATATTTTTGTTTGGTTCAGTGCGCTCCTCATTATGAAAGTACAATAGCATGTACCTAATCCCTACTAGGAAGCCTGATTTACACTCAGACCTCAGAAAGCTGCATTTGAGCTGAAAACAATCTTCGTATCTGGGGGTTTTCAGAGAGTCATAATATTTCTATTTTTATTGTCATTGTGTCTTTTTTACAAATTCCTAAGCACATGCAAAATAAATACATCCAATTCCCTGTAGAGTTTTTCAGTACAATAGACATTTATGACAAGCAAATTGCCAAGAAAACATTTGCAATGCATATAATTTCCATGTGAAATCAGACCTTTAAAATAGAAGTAATTTTTTTTAGAGTTCCACAGTTTTTACAGCAAAGGCTTAAGGAAAGAGTACTTCTCTTCTGAGAAATAAAGCAGTAAGATAATTGCAGGTCTGCTGTGAACCATTTGGCAGAAGCTGCTTGCCATATTTGAGATTATCCCTATGGTAGGTTTTACTTTTTCTCATAAACCTTAAAGCAGCTATTAGACGAATGGTAATGAATGAGCCTGGAGAAATACCCATATTTGGCCATGAAACCAAAAGAATATTAGTATGTTACTGCTTTACTCTAAGGAGCTAATAGCAAGGCAGATTAACTGAAGGGAAAAATGGTTGGATCGTGTCCTGTATGAAAACAAGACGAGTCTTAACCTGGATATTAACTAAGAATGGAAGACTTATGAAGGGAATCGACCTAATTGTCTTTTTTTTTTTTTTTTTTAATGTGACATCCTCTTATGTTTCTAGCTAGCAAGTTATAAATCCAATGGAAGGAAAAATTCAAAAATGGAAATGGCAGCATTGAAACCAGTACTTTGAAACATTTCCCCTTGACTTTTCCCTTGATATAACACAAGACAATTAGAAATCTGGACAACCCCAGGCCATGGCAAGCAGGCAGCAGTACAGCCTGAAGGGGAGCTGCACTTCATAAACGAGGAAATTAAAAATAAACAAATAGCTATTAGCACTGGAAAGCGTGGATTCCACACTTTCCAACAGCATATAACATGTGCTGCTAGCTCCAGGAATTTGGGCAATTATGCTCTATGGTGCAACTGCTCTTTCCAGGTCAAAGCAGGGCAGCAAAACTGATCAGGCAGGGAAGCCAGAAATGCCCTGAGCACTGAGTCAGCTTTTCAGCCACTCTGCTGTAATATAGCCATCACAAATATTAACATCTGTTACAAATAAAATTGCAAGTCTTTAAGATGCTTATTCTGCAGAGGGCACTGTTTCAGTGACACACCTGAAGGCTGGTGGTAGAAATACAACAATCAGGTGCATTTATGAACAGCTGCTTTTCATTACAAGGTGTAACTCTCACCATGTCTTTAATTTCAACTGTCAAGCCCAGTGACATTTCTAAATATGCCACTGAACACAGCTACGTAGACCTTTAATAAAATGTTGAAATTTCTGAAATATGAATGAATATACTGTCACCCTAGTTAAGACAAAAGGGTAGCTCTAAATTAATAACTGTAAAAAACTCATAACTGAATTTGGTTTTCTATCACAAATAGCCACTCATATTGTGAGAACTGAATGTTGACTCTGATCTTCATTGGGGGTTACATGGAAAAATGTGATGTCTTTTCAAACCTACAAGAAACTGTTTGAAGAAACAGTTACTATATTCAGTGTTGTGTCACTCAAGAGCCCCTATGACCACAGAAAAGATTTTTTTCTCTCTCCACAGTCAACAGCCTTAACATAAATTTAAGAAAAACTACAATAAATCAAACTTCTGATATGCCAATGCAAGGATTTTTGTTTTGGTTGTCCATCCAGTGCTGTAGAATTACTTTGACTTATTGTGTGCAGACTTGAACAGATATATTTTAATTTCAGAGTTCCACATAGTAGTTATGTAGATTCTGTTGCTGCTGTCACCTCTTTACTGATTTCATAAATACAGGAAATGATTAATGAATTAAATTATTAATCAGATTTTGGGCTCCGGCCTAAGTTTAAGACACACAATATGAAATCAGAGCATGTTGTAAAACTGGCCATGGGTTTACATGACACCTGGTACAGATTATGACAAACCTGGGCTCTTGCAAGCTACACTTGTTTTTCAGAGAGCTCATGAAATAAGCTTCTATGAGACAACAGTGATTTGCATTATTGCTTTTAAAAGAACGTGTGCAAAGAACCAAGGGTAAGAAATAATGAGTGGGATTTCTAGAGAAACTGTAGAACACAAACCGTCTCTAACTCCATCCACAGCCCTACTAACCATTTCTAGGGGTTGCACTGACAAGAAAATTGCATGCTGTTGCACTGAGTAGGAAATACTAGACATCAGCAAAGGTGTGCCTCTGCACATCTCACGAGAAGAAGAAATTACTGTCAAAGTTTGTGAAGCTATTTAAAGTAAAAATTAAATTCTGCTGTAGAGGAGTCCCATGATGACTGTGTTTGCACAGATAACTGACAGTGTTTCCACAGTCTGCTAATACGTATGGCTTGACTCGTGTCCCTCTGCATCATCACAGTAATGTGATGTTACTCTTCCTGAAGATGTCAGAAAATAATATTTAAAGTAAAATCAGCAAAGAAAATGGTGATTATTGGTCTAATCCAGAATTCAGTGCCACAACTGTGTATCATAGTCAGAAGAAAACCAACAAAATTTCCTCTGGGGTCTCCAGGACTAAACTATGCCTTACATCCCTGCTCAGATTAGTAAGAGAGCACTGTATCAGTGATAAAGGTGAAACACCCACAGGGTGCATTTTCAGACTTTTTGCAAAAACATTGAAAAATACTAACAACAAACATAAAATGAACACGAACTAACCTGTTATTTGTGTGTCTTATGTCACTATACTTGATGTAGACACCAGAGTCACAGTACTTGCATTTATTAGCTAAAAAATACCAGCGCAAACCCCAACCAGAAAAACAGTAGAATCTTTGTCCTATTTAGACAGGATTTTTGTCTAATGTATCTGGATAAGCCATGGGAGGGAAAGGAGGCCAAAACTTTTATTTTCTGATTAATATTCTTCATTATGTGCCTGGGTAGGGTGAAGACCACTGTTTCCCATGACTATTGAAAAACTCCTTATGTTCTAGAGATGTTAGAGCACATGAGAAAGAATTAGAACTCATCTTTTCTAAATGCAAATCCCTTATTTCATTAACACTTTTCCCACTGATAGGTGTGGCTTATTTTTTTGTTTTGAAATCTACCTTAGTTTCACACTACAAATCAATAAAAAATCATATATGAATTATTAATCTGCTTTGTTTAATGATACCATTCCGCTTCCAAAATTAGGAAAGCCCCCTTTTTCCATATACATGACTTGTTCCTTTTAGATATTCACTTTATTTTCCCATGCCTTCCATTTACTATAGATTTTAAGCCAGAAGAAGTTTAAGCAATTACATCTTTAGAGAAGATGATAAAGTCTTCCAATTAAAAGTAAACTCATATTTTGACCTGTGCAGCCTTTTATAATGTACCTTCCTTTGTTTATTCAGTGGAAAGCTGCTACAGGAGAATTTAAGGTGGTAACTACAGTACTTTTTTCTCTCTGAAACCTGAGTCTGTCTCTGGTTCTTATGCTCATCCTTGCTTGCCTGCAGCTTCCTAATCTTTCTGTCCCTGTGCTTGGGCTCACTTATAATAACCCATTTTAATTAAAACTCCCTACCTCAGTATTAGGTCAAAAAGGAAAATGTAAAAAGTGATGGTTAAAAATACACACTTCATTATATTACTGCAATCTATATTATATAAACCTAAACCTCTTTTGCACTGTGATTAATTTTCTTTGTTGTAAGAGAAAGCTTCTTCTGGTCTTACTCAGTTTATTATTTTGTTCACTATTGTGCAATACAGTATTGAAAAAATGAGGTCTTTTGAGAAAGTGGTTTGAGAGTATTCGTCTTCTATTTGAAATGTGTGATTTTATAACTTTGCCTCCCAATTGGTATAACTGTACCTCCTATTCAGATTCCCTTCATATCAGCTTCAGGCAATGGACTTACTTTACTTGTACTCAGAAAAATTTTGGATAGTGTGTATCTGGCATGACTCCATTACTTTTTAAATGGTCTGAGAATGAGATGCTTGGATACACAATAAATGGGAAGAGAAATATTTTTCTCATGTTAGACTACCATGATTACAAGAAACCTTTTTCAATATAAGAAAATATTTGTGACAACTCTTCATAAAATTTTTCTTCTTAATCTAATTAGACAGTTGATCTTTAAGTCCCTTCCAATCCAAGATATTTTATGATACCTCCGATGCCCATAAAATAATTAATATACAAATTTGCCAGCCATGGACAGGATGTAATTTCTAGTGGTAAATACTTTTTGATGTCCATGGCGTAGCACTTATGCACTGCTATCCTTGTCACAGTGTGGTGAAAACTAAAAGAATAATAGGAGATAGACATGAATGATATAAAAGAGTTCATGGTAAAGATGGGGTGAAAGCCTTTATTCAAGCTTGTTAGAACGGCTTGCCTTTTCACAGACTGCAATCTCATTTGCTGATAATTTTATAGTGGGTAGGAATTGTTCTTCTCTTTTCCCACATGAGAGGACTTAAGAATTAATAGGAGGACTGAGTTGACTGTCTATATTCCAGATAGCTCTGCACATGAACCAGACATTCCTGTTCCATCATTATATTCCACACAGCTAGGAAACCTTCCTACCCCCTCAGCTGCAGTGGGCCTCCTTGGATGTTGAGGTGCACAGTGGGTCACAGGACAGTCACAAACCAAACTGTGTGAGCTGCTGTGAAACAGCAAAAATCACTTTAGAATACATAAAAAGGAGCCTCATTCTACAGTTTTCTCCCACTGTTAGTTTTCTATTACTTGGCAGTTTTCTGACAGACCTCAATTAGAGGAGCTTGTACTTTCAGGGTAATGCACTGGTTCCTAAGTGACTTCGCCTGTGTGGAAAGTGAAGGTTAGCTGGAGAAAGACAGATGGTTTGTAACACATCTCAGGTATAGCAAGAACCTCTTAACCTGTGCAGGCAGAATAGTGGCCATAATGTAGTTACACATAATTGGAGGAAAATCATTAGATTACAAAAACTGTTATTGGCCAGCAGAGTAGCTGACATCAGCACATGCAGCTGCACTCTCTGCATGGCAATGGCATCCCTTTGCAGCCCAGTTGTCAGGGGCAGATGTTCTACAAAGTACATTTCTATTAATCAATTCAGTATTCCAATCAGACTAAGCAAGAAAGTTTTCTGGCTTAATTTTTAGCAGGAAGAAGCATACTTCTGCCCTAATGAGTATCAGTGAATCAGTGTGTGCAAGCTTAGGAAAGGGATTCACTGCTAATAATCTGTGGAGAATATTGGTAAGAATGGAAATAATGCAACTACATTCAAACAAATACCTGTCTCCAAAGGAAAAGAACTACCAAAAGAAAAGACCTTCGATGGACATTTTTCCTTGACTGGGGAAAGATACAAATATTTTACTGAAGGAAAGTATTTAATAAAAAGTTCTGCAAGAGTGAACGTAAAGAATTTGAATAGTCTGCAAAGATTATTAAGAGGACTGGAAAAAAGCTTATTCCTGGATTTTTTCAAAGTGTCATGAAAATTTGGAACCAGGATTTAAACTGGAGGAAAATGCAGATGAATAAATTCAGGTACTATGAAGTATGATGATACAGGAATAGAAAGAGTGTGCCACCCACACTCCTCTTTGCAGCTCTGGCTTGGTAGAACTATATACCCTAGGAAGAACATTTTTCTTTGTAGAGGAAACTGCTAAAATTTAGCTTTGCACAAAACTCTAAGTATTCCTGCACAATCTCAGTGATGTATTTTGAACAGTACTTTCAACAACATAAATTTGGACGACTACAAAATTGAAAATTTACATTAAAAATAAATTCATATATTTTCCTGCCACTCTCCCTGATGTAAAACCAGCCAACTAATTGCCTTCCTTTTTCAGTTCAACTAGCAAAAGGAGAGTAAATCCAGCCAGGAAGCAAGCCAAGTAAAGTTAGTGCAAGTGCTCATCATAATTCTCCAATTTCAGCTACCTTGAATGGCAGGGATTGGCATTTCAATTGCTACTCTTACAGAAGGAAACAGGTCTATGATCTGCACCATCCCTGCTGACTTCACTGTGGCATTAGGAATTTTTCCCTAGCGCACAGTTTTTATCATATATGTGGTCTCTAGCAGAGATGAGTATAGAGATGATTTAAAAGCTCTAAGTAAAGGCTCAAAGGCTTCTGAAATTGTAAGTTTCAAATGAATCTGAATGGGATGTGTTTAAAAGATGTGCACCTACACTAATCCTTTCATGGTGAAAGGATGGGAGCAAAAAAGAGATGATGAGAGAAAGCAGAAAAAGCTGATGTTGAAAAGATGAACAGTCACTATTAAAGCTGGCAATGGATGCAGACTACAGCCATGCCAAAGATGGTTTGGCTCCCAGCACTCTACTGTTGGAAAACCAGTTGATACATATACCTTTTCTTCTTTTGTCCCATTATATAAGACCCTTCTTTGACTTTATTTCTTATTTTGGAGGAATTTTTGATGGATCACAATCAAAAGCTTACTCCTGATCTAGCTTCCATGGGAGTTTGTGCCCAGGCATACTCAGAAGCGCCTCTGTCTATCCATTTGCATGTTAACTAACAGAAGCTTTTCAAAACCTGGCTTTTTACTACCAGTTGTCAGTGCAGATTGAATTGCTGAGGAAAAGCTATGGGAAAGAAATGTGCAGGCAAACATTCAGAAACAGAGGTTTTTTCATGGTCTGGTTTCTTTACATCGCCTGAACCTTGCAAAGCAGACAGTCTGTTCACAACAGGCAAACAGAGGATTGTCCTAATGCACAGGAACGCTGCACTGCACAGAGCTGTTAGATCCATCTCCCCGATAAGCAATGCCACCACCTGATGCAGCAAAGGAAAAAGAAGCTTTTGAAACAAAGCAAAGCAAAGAAACCTTTGGCATGGCAGCCAGATGTGAGCTCTGCTTTGATACTATAAAGTATATATTGCGATGGCACCAGTGTGATCTTTGCAAGTAAAACTTTGTAATCTCTGCTTGTATATTCTGCCTGCAACAACAAAGCTTCTGTTTCCAACTGAGTTGGTTTCAGCTGCACTCAATCTGTTTTCTCAACCTTCATATGAATAGTACTGCAGCTTCAGGTTTTGCAGACATTCCTTTTAATCACAACAAGGCTGACATGTAAACTCACATCTGCAATACTGCACTGTAGTTTCACTCCAAAAGCTAAATTTGTGACTTATGTAATTGTTAAAGCTAAATGAGTGCAGTTTATCTTAACCTTCACCTGGTTTGCTCGTACTTTTTTTTTTTTAATATTATTAC
>VYZT01017861.1:595-16049 GCA_013400735.1 Pomatostomus ruficeps | reverse complement strand
AAGAGACTAAATTAATTAGGCTTCGTTTCATTGGTGGCAATACAACTAAAAGTGGATTTTTTAGATTTTTTTTTATTTTGCATTCACAAATCAAGAATACTGAAACTTTTTGGACCCTTTTATACAATAGTCTGGGATTGGACTGATAGGTAGTGGTTTTTGTCGAAGTTTGGATTGACCTTTCTTTACTCATTTGATTGATTAGATGAGTTGTGTCTGAATTATTCCATCAGCTTGAGTTCTAGCTAGACTACAGTTCTGAATTTGGCATCTTAGCTTCAGAATTTATTTCTGTGACTTTGGATAGGGATCTAGATCACAGCCAAGAAAGGACTATATTCCTGTTTTGAATCTGGATATCGACAAAAGGGACTACACACCACTAATACTACAATCGCTATGTCTGTATTGCAGTAAAATGTGGCATCAGAATTTTAAATTTTTATCGATACTGATCAGCATTGATGCTTAAAGCTAGACTGAACCCCACTTAGTGCTGAACCCAGAAGACAGCTTTATTATTCCACTACCCCCTCCCAAGGGCCTCTGGGAGACTTTTGCTGTGCACCTAAATCTCCTTTCCAATTGCTGAAAGGTCTCCTTAATGGATTTCTCTTAGCATCTAGTATCTCCTGCAGGCATGTGTCATACCTGTGAGTAAAGGATTGCCATAGATACATAGATGGACTTCTTTCTCTTTCCTCTACAGGAAATAGTTTTCCTCATTTTCAATGCCCCTGCAGGAGAGATGCCATGGCATTGAATAATGACTTGAGTTTGACAGTTGCTACCTTTCCAGACACAGTAGTGAGTGCTGAGATTATCTTCAGGTTTCCTTAGCGCAAAATATTTTTGTTTGGGAATATAGTTATGCTTATGGAAACTGAGCTTGCTGATCCATTAGTCAGTGTCAGAAGAAATATCAGTGACTGAAGTAGTGAAAGTAATTGCAAGAGAAGTCTAGAACAAGTGAAAGATGAAACCCTGTATTTATCCAAAGAAGATTCCTGTAGTCAACAAGAAACAGGGAGGCAACTGACATCTCTTAGTTTGTCTGGAAAAAGGTTCATTGATATGTGACTGCTCCTGCAGAGAAAAAAAAAAAAAGAAAAAGAGAAACCAGAAGTCTCTATGAGACCTGGAGACGCTGGGTCTGTTGTTGCAACTCATTTTTCCTTTCCTGCTCTGATAAATACTTGTTCCAAGACCTTACTCCAATCAAAACTCATATCTGAGGGATAATTCATTATATAATGCCTCCTTTTGGAGTTGTCTGTGTAAAGCAGTTGCAGTTTTGAGGCAAAGCAAAATGCAATACGGATCCTTTAAGTCAGGCAAAGGGTAATAAGCAATACATACTTCCATAGGGATTCCATACGCGTAAGCAAGGACTTTCTGTTTTTAAGGACATTTAATGATACTTTCTATGAAATCTAATCAGTTTGTGTCAATGTTATGTCATGCACCAGCTCTTCTGTTCTGTTTCTCTGAGGGATTTGCAACACCCTGTGATTCAGAGGGACTGTGATGTAGCCAAGGCTATGCTCATGCGTGGCTCCGGTGAGTTGCAAGCTGTGTAAGAAATGTTTGGTGTATCCTTAGATTCTGCTATGAAGTGATGCATTATTCTGGGTTAGCCATGGGGTTGAGGCTGTTCCTACCCAGGATTTTTTGTCGTTTCCGTGCGTCTAAGTCCTGATGCAAATATTTTGCTATTTCAAGAGAGATGGGTTTTAATTCAGTGAGGTGTCTGGCCAGAGGAGTGCTAGGCTCATTTCACAGTTGATGCCGTTGAATTACTACTGCAATTTTTCTTCAACAGCTGGGGGGAGCAGGAGAGCCGGATTCTCTGCCTGGCTCCATATTAGAATTCTCACCCCAGTCATTTGCTATAAAGGAAAATAAGGAAATCAAGAGGATGAAAATTAATCAAACAAAGAAGAAAGACTTAAAAAAACCCCCCAAACATTGTAAGGCTTATCTTAAAGCAATTTCACAAGAAAATAAGATCAAAACCAAAGTAAATTGCATGCAACCTACAAACTCAGAAAAGCAACAATTACACAAGAGACTACACAAAAGACTATGCCCTATCATTGTCTCGTTTTACTCAGCTACATTCTCAGTCAGTAATTATGGCAGTCATGAACAGAAAATAGATTGATCAATGCGGAAGCTCTTGGAAGACAAAGGAGAAAAAACCCAACACATAAACCCAAAACAAAACAATAAGAAAATTCCTTATCAATGAAATTTCTGCCAAGCTACAGAAACAAATGAAATGCAAATTTAACGAATTAGCCATGTGATTAACACACAGTGGGATCACTTCAGGCATTTCGCTTTGTTTCTCTCCAGAATGTAATCCTACTGAGAGTTATTGCTGCATCAATATTTCCACAGTGGGATCATAAAAAGAACTCAATGACATTACAGAAACTGCAGCCCCCTACTTTCAAAGCTGTAGTTTGAAACAAATTCGTGTTTTAAACATTAAGGCACTTTAATACTACTAGTACCTTAAAGGGCAGAAGAAAAAAACCAGCCGTCTTCTGGAGCCAATTGTGGGCTTGAATTTGACATCACTTTCATTCTGTTCCTTTTGAAAGCTGTCTTTGAGCCAGTGTTAGGCTCAACCTCTTTAGAATGATAAAAGCCTCCCATCAGTATTGACTGGTCTGTAGGCTGGAATGCTAAAGCTTAAATGAAATGTATATAACCACGTGTACACAGACATTAGAATAAAACCAAAAAAATCCTTTTCTGGTGCATGCAGTTGTGGCCAGTGTTAAATATTTCAGCTTTTGTGGAGATTTGTGGGAAGAAGGGAAGTCTTCTGTCTGCATCTAGTATTTTAGGAAGCAGAATCTCAACTCCCTCCTCTGTGGAAGCAGATCTTTAAAAAGGGTTGAACAGCAAACTATATTTAAATCAATGTCACCAATGCCATTTAATCACATGCAGGCTTAATAATTAAAAGCAGCATTTGAAAATAATTTTCAAACTAAAAAATTATCAGTGGATTTTTTTAAATAATAGACTCTTACACTACTTTTTTTCTTTTTTATTTCAGTCAGATGTAGGTTTGTGTCCTAACCGTTTTTGCAGGCAGATGTAAGGAAAATCTAGCGCATACTCAAGCCAGTGGGGGATGATGGCTTAAACATTTTTGTGGCTGGTGTCAGGATTGCGAAACATCTTTAGTGCCACTTCACAGGATACTTCATTTTTTTTTTCAGACTTTCCCTATATAACGTCCAATTATTAGATTTTATGTGAGTGAAGCGATTTTCACTCTGAATGCATATTAAAGAGAACACGTGTTTTCATTTTATGGACCTGTAACACTGAATCTTTACTAAAAGAGAATAAAATACTTATGAAAGGTTGTTACAGAGAGTGCACAGAAAAAGCAGTCTGGCTCTTATTTGCCAATTCCTTTGAGCAGTTACATTCCTCCTCCTACGTATCAATACACATGAATTTTCACTTATCATAGTTGCACTAAAAATTGCTGCTACACTGGTAAACAGTAGAATCAATAGAGCCTTAACATAAATGGAAAGAGGAGGAAAGACCACATTCTCAATCACAGTAAAATGCTGAGGAACATGATGGGTTGAGCGGGCTTCTTATACATAAATCTGAGAAAGGCTGCTGCCGCAGACACAATTCAGCACAAAGCCATGGCTCTGTGCTCTGTACTAGCTGGTGCTGACCATTTTGGCCTCTTCTGCAGTAGTAAATTAAACAGTCTAGGGCTGTTCTCTGGCCAGCTGACAGGGAACAGCTAATGCCAGTGCTATTAAACTCTTCTTTCTCTCCCGCTAGGAATTGCATCTGGTCAATGCTAAGTTCTGAGCCATGCCCAGGCACAGGCCAAAAACGTGTCACCAGGTACTATGATGCTGGTACTCACTTAACAGCATTTACAGGTGATTTTCAGTGCCTAGTCTCTGGGTGTGTCTCTTGGGACAATTGATTTTATTAGCTGGAATATAACCTAAACACTGAACACAAGAACTGGGTGCTGTCTTGATATTTAACCTGGAGTTTATTAGGTGAAAATCTCTTATGTTTGTTTCTTATCTGTGAAATGAACAAAAGCATTTCTATACTTCACTGGCTACCAGAAGAATAAACACAGTAAAAGACTAGGAATGATATGATAGTGAGGCCTCTGATTTCTGTAATCAGAATAACTACATCCCTTCCTGTCCCATGCTGTTTGTTCCATTCCAGAAGCTGAAAGGAATGAAGCAGATTAAAGTAGGATAACGTGTTGCCAGCTCAGAGAATTCCTTTGCCATCTGGGGAAATGTGTCAATTTTTCAGCTCTGCTTTCTCTACCAGATTGTGGTTACTGTTTTGGACCAATATGTGTAATACAAAAAAACAAGCCTTGCCTTTCTCCCATACTGAAAAGTCAACATTTTATTAATCCTATAATTCTTTTAATATAATTTGTAAAGGAAAATTCTTTTCTTTTTAATAATCAGCCAGCCTAAATTCCAGCTTGGAATGTGCTCTTGTAGCCAAGGCATAAGTATAAAACCAGTGAAAAGGTGGGAAGAGAATTACAATGGAAATTCTGACAATCACTTTGCAATAATAGGTCTTAGAGACACCTGCTTTAATCAAGGTGGTGTGAATATTTAAAGTGGCCTATTTCTTGATTTTCAGTTCAGCTGATGAAATCATAATTTCCAGTGAAATAATTTTTTTCTTAGGGATGCATGAGGGAGAAAGAAAGTGAAAGATCCTAATTTTCTATTCACTTGGTAGAAATAGATTATAGCTTCTTTAACCCTCTTGATTCCAGGGCTGGCAGATAGAGCTGAAGGAATTTTTTTCATTTAGAAGTGATTCTTTTGAGTGGTAACACAGTGCAGATACAAGGCTGGTTTGGGGTGACAGTAACTCATGCAGTATGACCACAGCATGGTTTCTCTCTGATGTGGGAATGATTTGCTAAACTTTCTTTGAATTTGGCAGCCACTGTTGTGCTGTAAATAACACAAAGTAATTTGGGCTTCTGAAGAAAGACAATTGTTCATTGAAGAGGCTGATTCACACTACTTTGGACTTTATTTCCATCAGTAGAGGAGTGGTGCTACTGATTTTCAGGTGCTGTATACCAGTTCTTGCCATGCTGAATGAAGATATGTTACTAAGAATAACATATCTGAAAGAATCCATAATGACAGGTGTACCTTTTGTCATGGTATAACCCCAGCTGGCAGCTCAGCCCCCCTCAGCTGCTCACTCATTGCCCCTGGTGGGATGGGGGAGAGAATTGAATGAGTAAAACTGAGAAGACTCATGGATTGAGATAAAGACAGTTTAATAGGGAAAGCCGTGCATGCATACAAAGCAAAACAAGACTCATGGATTGAGATAAAGACAGTTTAATAGGTAAAGCCGTGCATGNGGCTCTGTCCCCTCTCAGCTCCTTGTGCATTCTCAGCCTGCTCACGGGTGAGGAGGGAGAGAGGCGGGAAAGGCCTTGACACTGTGCGAGCACTGCTTAGCCATAGCAAAAGGCCTCTACATATAACCAACACTGGTCTCAGAACAACTCTAAAGCACAGCCCCATACCAGTTACTCTGAAGCAAATGAATCCTCCCTCAGCCAAAACCAGCACACCTTTTCAAACACTGAGTTATATATTTATGCAGGCTAGCTTAAGAAGGTCCACAAACTTCCAGAGTGCTGTGTCATTTAGTTTACCAAGGATTTGTTTGAGCAGTGCAAAATAGTTGGCTTATTTAGGGAACCACTCTCGAGAGATATATGACTGACAAATCCATGTGAAAACCACATGCCTTGCATCATTGTGAATTACATACCATGTCTTATGAAGAAACTGGAGAAAAAGGTATGACTGGGAAGAAGGGTCGTGAAGTAAAAATAAGACTCCATAAAGAGTTAGTGTTATCTAATGTCCCAACACCATCAACAGTATAGGATATATACCATAATCATAATTATTATGTCAAAAGATTAGAATGCTAAGAATATAAAGCAAAGGGAATGCTACTTTACCTGTCTTTGTAGCTTAATTTTTTTTTCAGTACTACTCTGTTTTAGTGCTGTGTTGCATTCTTTACTTTTCCAGTTTCTTGGTCACTTAACATAAATATGGTAAGACTCACCAGTGTCCGAGTCTGACTTTCAAGTTCATCTAAGCTTTAATATAATTTTAAAATATTTAGCCAAGTTGCTTTTTAACTGATTTTCCCCAATTCATTCTCAGTTGCTTCTCTGGCTAGTGTCTATTATTTAGATAATAATATGAAGTTCCAAGAAATAACATGCAATCTCTACTGGATGGAAAAGTAATTACTTTTTGACTATGGCCTAATTGTGCTGTTCAGTTCTGCCCTGCTTTATTTGATCTGATTTGACCTTCTTATTCTGTGACCGTAGAAACAATTTTAAATATGTGAGGCACAGCAGTTAAGGATGTCTTTCTCTAATTTCCTTTGCTGCTTTCTTGCTATTATTTCTTGGTATTATTTTATTTCACTAGATTTTCCTCCTGTTCAAGTCTTCTAGTTTCTTATCATGGTTTGAAGTTCTCTTTCTGGTAGCTGCTTTCATATTTCCTCATGCTTTTCCTTGTTTGGTGGCTGTTGACTCTTTAATTGGCATAAACATAATTCTTCTAAACATCTATGGTCAAAGAACATCACCTCTTCTTCTGTCATACTGTCATACTTTTGTCTGCTTTGTTATCTGCAAATAATACTTGTTATCCAAGTAAACAATAGTGACTTGTCTGTCCTGGACTTGGCTCAGCTTCATGGTTTAATTAAGAGCTTGGATTTAAGAGGAAATTTTGTAGTGTCATAAACTGAAAAATGTGAAAACTCTTTGGAGGACAGTAGTAGCGTTCAAGATGGTCATGATAAACTGTGAAAAGCAATTTGCAAACTAAAGCCAATATAAATAAACCTAAAGTGTTATGCCTAGGAAGAAGGAAAAAATGAAATTAAAAAAACAAATACGGAAAAGGGATTAAATAGATGGTGATTAGTATACAAAAAAGAAGGCAGAAGGCTATCTTGGATCATACATATTGTACCTTAATAAGACTTAATAACATTTGTGTCAATATTATGCAATCAGGAGAAATTCCGTGGATTCTGGTATACCTGACACTGGCAAATCCACATTAGGATGGGACCCACATGCACACAAGCTTCTACATAGCAGGAGTCCTGGCTCCACAAATAGACACCGTGTCTGTGCCACACTGCTCCTCAAAGAATGGTGATGGTGGGACGCTGCAATATCCTACAGCAAGCACTCATGAAATACAAGACCTTGCAGCATCCATTGTGCAACTACAGCAAAAGGAAAAAGGAATCCTGTTCTGGAATATACTGATTGGAGTATTGTGCATGTAATTATTTACTTCCCATTAGTATCTGAGTTTCATCAGCCCAAGTTTCATCTTCCTGTGCCACTGTCATACTTCACGAAAAACTGTCAAGAATCCATAAAACAGTATCAAGAAGAAAAAGATGTTAGATAGCTGTCCTGTGGTGATGGGAATGGAGTTTACTTAGTCTAAAATAGGAAAGACTAAGCAGCGACATGGTTACACTATCTTCTAATGTGTAAAAGATGCTACAAAGATGGTGGTGATTAATTGTTTAAAATCATCTACAGATGGGAAAATGTAAAACAAATTCCTTCACCATTTCTGAGGAAATAGAATGGCTATAAGAACCGAAAGAGTCTGGAATAGGTTTCCTAGAGAGACTGTGGACTCTAGTATATAGGGTTCAGGACAACATATACCCATTGCTTAGGTCTTGTCCTGCTACTGTAGGACGTACTAACAAAGTCTCTTGCGGCTCAATAAATGAAAAAAGAGACAGCATGAGACAATACCAAGATATTGTATTACTTGGCACTAGGATTGCATTATTTGTCTTCCAAGAAAGAAGACAATACACTGTTACATGGAGCAGTGGTTTTATGGATGTTTCTGGTCACAGCATTATGGAAAAGCAGTGATGGAAAGGACATCAAAGTACCTTTTGCTATAGCCCTTTAAACTGGAGAAGATTCAAATACCTCTGCTGCTTCAGAAGTGATGCAGAGCAGTGTGTTATTTGTGATTCTAGACTGATTCATTCTTAGTGTTGAATTTGAACATTATTATAAATTCCTTTTTGCTGGTGTTTTGTTCTTCAATCAAAAAACCCTCTTTATTTAACTTTGAGAGCATGTTATACCTCTGGGGAAGCTACATTACTATAGGAAAAATTAACCTTGGGCCTACACTTCTGATTTTTCCATAATTTCATTAAAAATATTTCAAAGTATGCAATTTTGGTGTGGGTTTTTTAATGCCTACCCCCACAAAAGGCCTATTTTTATTTTTAAACTTTATTTACTATTTTGGCCAGATATTTTGCTAGTAGAAAAAAATGGAAATGAGCAATTTCTACTAAATAGACAGTAAAATCTCAAAAGTTTTTCATTAAAATTATGTTCTCTTTTTAACTTCTCTTTTTTTATCTGTTTCTGCAATAATTTATGCTGTTGTAAGTATTTTGTGATGGTGTTCAAAGTTAGTGACTAGATTGTACCACCACAATGACTGAAGACCATGAAAATAAAATCTTTTAAACTTATCAGAAAAGAAGGGTAATGTTACCTCCAGGATCTGCTAGTAGTTGAATACTATGTATTTTATTTTATGAGGATTTCTATGAGATAATCAAGGATTTGAATTTACATCAAGTTACACTGAAGAAACTGCCTTTTTGTGCATGCTGCCCCTAAGCAAAAGGAAAGGTGTTTTACTGCAATCAACATCAGCAGCTTTTATTTATCATGGCCTACGAATGTTTAGAGGGGCTGTTTTAAGAGAATTCCTGCCCCAAAACTGATAATATAAGTGCACACTCTGGATTATTTTGCAATGAACTCTTTATGTAACCATGCTTTAAAAAGAGCAGATTATCTACAGAGAACATCTCTGAATTAAACTGGTGGAGCAATAGCACCATTTTTGATGCTATTGAGAGTCCTTGGTGCTTTTTGACATCAAAGTATAGAGTAGTGTTTTCTGGAGAAGTGCCCTGTGCTTGTGTGTAAGTATTTGTGTGTGTAAAAGAAAGAAAAACATAGCAAAATAGAGAAAGAGCAAGAAAGAGAAAGACAGGGAGAAGGTAAGAAAAAGGAAACAAGAGAAAAAACAGAAAGATAGAAGGAAAAAATAAAGAGATGAAGAGGAAGAAAGAAAAAAAGGAAGAAAAGAAAGGAAGATGGAAAAAATGAAGAACAAGAAGGTATGTAAAAAAGAAAAAAAAAAGAAAAATAAAAAAACTAAAAAGAAAAATAAACCCTTGTGTTTATGAATGTTTTGCAGGTTTAGTTGTTTCAGCAGTGTTATTAGAACCCGCACCAAGAGCTGTTTTGGGTCCCGGGGCAAATAGATTCTTCTCCCCCTCACTGCTCACCTGGAAAAATACCTGGGTGGTCCTGTCATGACACCCCTCCCTCCCCAGTGCCCTCCTCCCTTCCTGCTTGCACTGTAGCACACAAAACTTACATATGGGGCAGCAGTGGCTGCCAAGAAATGAGAAGTTGAGCCAAGCAGAGGAGAGGGCTGCAGCCAGAGGAGCAGAGTTGTCCTTCCAGCCCCAGTCCCTGACAAGGGGAGCTGCCCCCTCCTCCAGTGCCACTCAGCCCCCACCTTTCCTTGTCTCAGCTGGCCCACCAAGCAATTCCTTCTCTAAGTGGTGTCAGATGTCCTCACTGGCATTTTCAGAGTTCACCTTGCATTCTCACTGCTCTTTCACAGTGGGCCTCAAAATAAGGGCTTGGTTTAATTACTGTGACTCGATGGCAGGATGCTGTGTCCACCTGTGTGGGAACGCAGCACATCTGCTCAGTTTAGCCAGCACCACTGTGTGGGAGCCACCCGGGAGCCCAGGGAAGTGCCTGGAGAAATCACATTACCTTTCTGTGTCCTCCCCACTTGTCCCTCCCTTTTGTTAGGGGACTAAGTAGTGTGCCTCCTGGCTTATACAAATTTTCCAGAATAGAACACCCTCTCTCCTGGAGATTGTGTTCTTAAACTCAAAATTAAATTTTTAAATCTGCAGAGGTCTGTTAGACTGGAAAAGGTTTCACACTGTCACATTTTAGCATGTTGCAAATAATGATTTATGTGACTGAAAAAAAAGCCATTTTGTTCAATGAGATTTCATTATACTGTAAAAACACTGATCACAATGGTGCCATTAGCCCAGTCACACTGGAAAAGCTTGAGAATGATGCCTGTGAGGGAGAAGATTGAAAATACCCTCCTCTTTTTCCTAAAGCATGAAGGGTATATTGATTCAGTTTTTCTAAAATGGAACTGCCAAATTCTACAAAATATAAGCTTCTTCAAAACAAGATGTTAATCTATATCTAATACATGTATAAGGTTAAATATGGTGTGAGAGGCAATAGAGATTACTGCAGTTCTCTGGTTCACTGTTTTAAGGGAGAGAAACTTAGCACAAATCTAATTTTAAATGCAAATTGCTGAAAGAATGGATGTAATAGAATGGATATAATAGAACAACGTATTTAAAAATTCCGTGCTTAGATGGATAATAAGCACTTCAAACGTATACCAGGCCACTGAGAAATGCGCACTTACTCCAGAGCAACTACTGCTCTTTAATAGTTACTAGCCAGAGCACTTAATATCTGACAATTTGATTTTTAGTATTAAGGTGACTTTGGTGTGAATGTATCTAATGCCAAATGATCTAACAGAATTTTTTAAAATAAAACTGTGTATTTCTGACTTGAAAAAAGTCAAATACTAGACTTTTCCTGAGCTCTATTAGAATAATCAGCCTTTGAGGATAGTGAAGGAAATACCTTAATACCCAAACAGTATGGCTGAAAAGCAAATATTGATACTTTCTGGGAAACAGGATACAAAATGAAAGACAAAATAGATTTCCATTGCACTGCATTGCAAGTATTTTTACAAGCCTGACAGGGCTGATTTGCTTTCTAAATCACAAACGGAAAATCATCACAAAAAAGCACAAAAGACAGTTCCTTTACTTTGCTGAGAAGACCAATGTTCAACATCACACGAGAAGAAAAGATGTTAAATGGTTAAAAGAAATCCACGGTGCATTGGGTCCAGGTTAAGAAGCAAGCTCGTGTCTGTTGACCTGAACTGGTGCTTGAGGGTGACTCAGCCGGTGCTTGAGAAGTGACTAGATCAAGCACGGTAGTATAAACCAAGGTTTCAAAGAGACACAAAGATCAATGGTCCCTTAGAGCTACTGCTGTTGGATTCAGTGGCAAAACTCCCACTGACAGAAGGACTGGAGGTTGCACGACAAGTCAGTAACAAAAGGACCCACCTTTTGCACATTGGGACAAACATTTGCTATGTAGGAGAAGTTTGACTTGCAAGTAAAATTGTTGCAGAGGGATTTGAATTCACTAGGTGAAAAAAAAAATGATAAATGTATTAAGTTGTTTCGCATGCTGTGACAGATTAAGGGTAATCTTTTGAAAAGCTCCTACATCTTTTATTTTCAGGAGAGTCAGTGAGGTGTTTAAAGGGGCTTTGGATCAGTGTCTCAGTGAACCGGTGTCTGATTTTCCCTGTCAGTTGCTGCAACAGAGAGTCGTATGGCAGCCTGCAAGCTGTCTCGCTGTTCCTTGAGGAATCACTTTCTGATTCACATAGCAACTCTGCATAATAGGGGAGGATTGTAGTCTGCATTTGAGGGGCTAAGCTGTGGCATTTGTGCCTCTGGTCTGTGCAAGTGTTATTAAATCAGTGTGGTCTACAATAGGTCCTCTTGTGCCACATGAGATTCCAGGGTTGGTAAATACTGAAGTCGGAGCAGGTGTTCCTGCAGTGTGTCAGCCCTGTTGCACAAAACACTGCGGACACTGGGCTAACAGTGAAGTCATTACACTGGTCTTTCTCTGTTCTTCGTCTTTCTTATAGTTCCTCTTTTGTTTGCTTGCTCAGGCATCTGAGAGAAGTGCAAAGATTTTCTACAAGGATAACTTATGCCATGAACAAAGCAGTTCATTGCAGTTAAAGCTGTTACTCACAGAATGTGACACACAAAAGATAGCCAGGGATCACTAAGTGTTAGGCTAAGCACTTATGTGCTCATCACCCTGAAGAATGAATCAACCAAAGAGTTGCTACTGTCTGGACAAGTGTTTGCCAGGCCCCAAAGCACCAGAGAGGTGTCACTGTGTCCAGCAATGACACTCGTGATACTCTCAGTGTGGGACTCCTGTCTGGTGCCTCACCACACTAATCCTATTCCTGTCTATACTCGTGTTTTCCCTTCTAAATCCTTGAGTTAGAGATGATACCACCTAAGCAAACTCAACCTTGCCTGTAATTTTGGCCTTTCTTATCTCTGTGCAGTGATTCTTACAGCTTTTTATCAGCAGAACAAGCCAGGGGGCAGGGGAAGTTTGCCGTGGGAGCTAGAGGGAAACTAGAGCATAAACCCTATAGCAGAGAAAGTGGACATTGCTACAATGGAATAATTGCATTAAAAGAGTGACATTCCTAATAATTTTTTTCCTTTTTCTACACTGTCTATGCATTGTACTGCATTATTGGGATCTCTCTTTTTAATGTTAGCCCTCATTTTGACAGTTGTCCTCAGACAACAAAGACAAATTCATGTTTCTGTTAATTTATAAAAGTATACCAAAGGTGTGTTTTCCAAACAGGGTTGAAATGAGCAGATAGCAGCTTCCTTGCTCCACATTATGAGCCTTCTTTCCAATTATATTGCTCCCTCAAACACTCTCCCAAGGTCATACCTACACTGTTTGCCCATAGCTTTCTGAGTGCTTATACTTCTGGCTCTGTCTGAGAATAATTCAAACAGCACCACCAATCCTATCTAAAAAACCCTTTCTTGGTCTAAAGTTCACCCCAATTTACTAGGGGCCAGCTGATTTGTGGTAACTTACATGGCTAGTGTGATGTAATTCATATTAGCACAGCTGCCAGTGAAAGAGGAAAAATCAACCTACGGCAGTGAAAAGTGGCTGACCTAAGTCATATTTGAATTAGGGGTTAAAAATACCTTTTTGGACTGTTACTGGAGATTCACCAATGCATGTAATTTTTTAAATCCAAACTAGTTTTTTAATGTGCTTATGCTTTTAGCTACTTATCAGCCTCTGTGTTGAATGGCACTATCCAAAGCTTCAGCTATACTCTAGACAAGGGTCGTAATTCCTTCCACAGTTTTCATGCGTGAAGAGTAGCCATCTTCATCAACATTTTGCTCTAAGCCCAACCTATCTGCCTTAGTTATCAGTACTAGTAGTACTTACGCAAATAGGAAGATTGACTCAAAGAGGTAATGGCTTATGTGATTTATATACAATTTAGGCAGAATCAGTAAAATCAGATTTGTATAAAGCACATATTAATGCACTTGCTGTTATATGAACTGTCAAAATTTTTTCTTGAAGACAGATTTTCAGAAGTAGTCTTTTCATTGAGGATGAAAACATGATATGTGAGGCCTGTTAAAAAGAAGGGTACAAGGGTGCAAAAGAATTCATTATATTTGTTGAAAGGAAAGGAATAAACTGAAATAAGAAGCATATCACTGATGCTTCTCATGACAGGCAATCAGACAGAGGCTGAGTCCATCTGAAACTTGTAGGTGCCTCAGGAATTGAGCCAGTGCAATTCTCTGTAGGTCAGCAGGGGATAATAAGAAAATCTGTCAAACTTGAGGGAAGAATCAACTTTCTAGACCACAAATCTGATCTGAGCAGAGTTGAGAGACAAAGAGTTCAAAAGGTTAATGCTGCTATGCTTATTTAACGAACGTTAACACTGTTGTGAGAAAACAGATGGAGAAGAACTGGAGGAATTATTTGACTGGTTAGGTTTGTAAAACGGTGAGCAGAACGACAGACATCTTAGGCATAGAAGCTTGTCACAGGGAAAGTGTAAGCTGAGGTCTTCTTTCTCTTTTGTTTCCAAGTAGTTTGGATTAATGGCCTTCCAATCATCACAATTATGTGCTCCTATTTAAGAAATCAGTGGGGAAACATCTGGGTTTTACATAACATTCACCATCATGTCTTTCATCAGATAAATTAACAGCTTTGTTTTGCAGTGGCTGTAGAAATAGACAAAAACATTGAAGCACAATGGCACTTACCATTTTCCTGTCAAGATGGAGCCACTATTAGGGATGCTACTATCAGAGATGATCAATGTGAAGCAGACATATTTACTGGGAGTCTGTTCGAACACAATACAAGGGAATAAATAGCAAGGTGGGGCCATTTTGTGGATAGATTACAACCTATTGCTCATGGCCTGCCTTTATTACATCCCTTTCTTTCCATCTGAAGAGAAGAGAAACCCAAATAACAGCGGGTTCTGTTGCTCTGATGACAGCTTGAGAAAAAGTAATAAGGAATTCCTACAGCTATAAAAACAGAGTGAGGAAAGGGTGCCAAGTTACCCTTGGAGCTGTCACTCTCTGCAAGGCTCTTTTCTTTTCACTTACTTTTGTATAATACTTTATGGCCAAACAGCTATTTTTATAGCCAGATGAGGACATAACTCATCCTTTGAGGAGTCTTGGAGAATTGGCGAAGAATTTCTGGTAAAACTTCAGATGGCAAGTCTTATTTCTCATCGGCTTAGATACAGTATATCCTGAAATTTCAGGCATCTGAAATTATGGATTACCTCATATTTATTGGATCTGTGTTTTGGGCTTGAGCTATGTCCATTTCGAACAAACAACGAATCTCAAAAAGTGTTTTTATATTATTTTTTAAATATTAATTTTTCTTTCAAAAATAAGGCAACAACCTGAATGCAGCTACATCAGAATATGTGAATTGGTTCAAAAAACAATACCATTTCATATTCTTCATTCCTTTACATCCTATTTTAATTTTTGTTTTGTTTTCCATAATGCAGAAAAAGCCAGAACTGGTTGAATATTGAACAACAGTATTCATGAACATTCACAGGAATTTGAAATGGCTGTTTGATCTCTCCATATCAAGGCCCCTTGTTATCTGCTGCTCCTGCGGTTTCAGACAGAAAGTTTTTTGTTCCTGAGGAGGTTTGAGGAATGGCTGATTTGTGTGAATACCCGTATTTGCATGCGAACGAGGCTACTCCTTTACAAACAAGACCGTTCATTATTCCTCTGTTTAAAAGGATACACTAACCCAATTAGTGAGCTGGAAGAATATCCCGTGACTTAGCTAACCAATAACATGCTCCAACTAGGAGCAGTGAATACTTAACCTGTGCAGTATCTGAACCCACATGTTGGCATTTCCCAAACCTTTGAAAGTTGAACCCTCTCTTTAGGAAAATAAGAACAATTGCACTCTTCACCCCCCCACCCCCCCCCCCTACGGTCAGAGATCTGC
>VYZT01017843.1:0-15541 GCA_013400735.1 Pomatostomus ruficeps | reverse complement strand
CCTGTTCTTCTACATTCTTGCAGAACATGCTACAATGTAAATTTTCAAAGAAAATTACAGTCAAGAGGGTGAGCAGGCCACTGCCTTCAATTTCTTAAATTCTCCTTTGCCAGAATGCAGGGAAGCTGTGCACCTTTCTTTGTGTAAAGTTTTAGTTGAACAGATCTCCTAATGCAGAATGTTGCTTTTGAGGGAAAGCAGGCAGCATGGTTTCCCTTTATTACTATCAGAAATAGATCTTTCTTCCATTACTTGACACAGAAAGAAGAAAAAAGAAATGTTAAAGATGTGGCATAGAGTCAAATAGGAAAAGTTAGTTATACATACAAGGGTTTAGGAAATAATTGTTTGCATTACAAAGTCAGGGCCAGTAACTGATCCCACTGCTGAGGTTTATTTAGCTTACAGGGAGAGAAAAAATTAATAATTTTTCCTTATTTCAGTTATGGTCTTCCTTGTTTTGATTATTGTTTGTCACTTGCCAAGGCATACTCTTTTGGGGGTACTTGTATAGTTACATTCCATCATAATGATCTTGCCTGCACTGATTGCTGCCAGAATCTTCAACCAGCACACTTCAAAGCATGCAGCAGGCTGAGAGAAACTTCAGATATCTGGCTCTCTGCATGTCCTTTCATCCCTTCTCTTATCTGGCTGTGGCTGCTCATCTAGGGCTATGACTCCTTTAGTTCTGTCTGGGTTGGCTCTCCCTCACGTTGCTCTGGGTCTGGTTGCTCCCTTTGAGATGCAGCTGCCTTGTTTCTCCATTTTATTACAGCCGGTTGTTCCATGCTGATTGTTGCTCCTTATGTTATTCTTGCTGCACTCTCTCCTCCTCTGATGCTGCAGCTCTCCAGGGGTATGATTCCTGCTGTCAGTTATTTCTGGTGTGGAAAGGCTGTCATGCTTTTTGCTTTGATTTAACAATTCTCAGTTCTACTCTTGTGTTCAACAGGCTATATTTTCTACTGCACTTGGGATATAACCACTTTTCCCGTCATCGTGGGAGGACACTATCTCACTTTCAGCTGCACTAGGAAGACATATGCACTCTCTGTTGCAACTCGAGAGCCTTGAATCATCCACCAGTACTGTTTATTAATGAACTATCACGACTTCTCATTTTTCTATACTTATTTGTGACCCTAGTGGAGGATGACATGCTTCTATCTGAAGAATGACTAGTATGATGCTTTTGAAAGTGCCAAACTTTACCCTCAACAGTTTAAGTGGAAAAACATTGTGTGCTGCCAGGCTGTAGTGTCTGTTTCACTCTGCTTGTGGGATTATATGAATGTCATTCTTCAGGGGTTTATGTCATGGATTTCTTAACGTGCAATCACCAAGGACAAGAAAGTGGAAATCAAAAATATATTCAACTCTGAGGCAATTAAATAGCACATTTTCAGTGGTCATTTCTGAAGTGTATAGAAAGAGGCATGTCTTTAGAATGACAGCTGAGTGTCTAGCAGAGATTGGCTCTTTCCTGGTGTTTGATTTATGCCATACTGATGACAGTACAGACAATGAAATAACAATGACAATCTATGACTGTCATTTCACTGAACTAAAGTTACATGGGAGAAAGTTTCATCATTTTAGTATCATGCAGAAAATTGTGAAGAGAGAATAGAGATCAGATGGACAATTCAAGGTCTCAGGGAGCACTAGATTGACATTAAAAAAAAAACTTAAAAGAGAATGAAAAAAAAATCCAAAATGTAAGAGAAAGATATTACACATAGTGGTAAACTGTCTCTAAAAATATTTTATTTATGACAGTAGAAAAGTCCTCACTGATGGTTCTGACCCAAAGTTGAATAGAGTCAACAGAAAAGAATTCCTGATAGCTTAATGTTTTACAGCAATATAAAAAGTCACTCAACAGACAACAAAAAAGTCATCCCAGAAACATCAGTAACAATTTCTCTCCAGCAGGGCTCATTGTGTATCAAGGGCTTTGAGGTACCTGAAAACATTTGAGCACATACCTGACCAGGTGAAAGCCTGCAGTGTAATTTTACAGTTTGGATTTTATTGACATATTATTCACCACAGTATTTCTATTGGCAAACACTAGAGTTAGAGGAATAGGCAAATATTGTAAATATCTAATAAATGAGCTTATTTCCATGGCTGATTTTCAGTGTAAGCAATGCACACATGCAGACAAGGTTTTGTAGGAAAGACACAGTGTAAGATGGAAGATATGTTAAATTTGCACCAATTTATCCTCAGAAGGAACAGTGTCAGGTGTTTCGAGGAAGGTACAGAAACAGTGAAAAGAACTGCTACAAAGTAAGTCAGGAAAGTTTCTTCTTATCAGACAATGGTTGTATCTTAAACCAGAAGGATGAACAGCTACAGAGAATAGCAGACAAATTATCAGACAGAAAAACAAAGACTTCATGGATGAAGGAGTCGTTATTTTAACCTCCTCACCTATGAAGGTGTGTAAGTAAATTCTTCCACTGCCATTCCTTAATGTAGTTTGCTAGATCTGGTAACTGGGCTCAAAATTTACAGGATCATGCCCTGCTATGAACACATCCAGTGTCACCTACGACTCAGGACCCTGAGTTGGCCACCACAGCAGCTGAGTGGAGAGATGCTGCTGTATCCACTAGGCATGGCCACTGTTACACTGAAAAGGGAACATTTACACCGATAAATACAAGACAAAGATTCTACAGTCATGCCCACAAAAAACAGACTGATCCTATAAGCCTGCATAAAATAGCTAACAGTACACAGATGTGTCCTATTGTCCTATTCGTCAATGTAAATGAAAATTACTTGATGTTTACAGAGTGTTCATAAAATTAAGTGTCATGTACTACAGTTAACAATATGACAGTACTCTTATTGCATAAATTAGAAAAAAAAAATTAGATTGAAATACAAAGATACTTATATGAGATAAGCCTCTGAACCTACCAAGGTCTAGCTATCACCAGAAAGCATATGATTGAAAGATTTAAATAATGAGAATATTCAGTATGCTAAAAGCTGCTGGCTAGTATACCTTAATTGACCTAGAGCAATGTTTTCCAAGATAGCTAAAGGATTTTTGAAAACGTTACTTGCTCTTATTTTAAAATCTTTTCTTAAGTATTTTGTGGTTTTATATTACATCATAGCTATTACGTGGTCATACACACACACACACACACACACACTCATTTGCCCATCCTTAAAGGCAGATGATCCTTTCATGGAAGAGGACTAAGGTGAAGTTATTGCCGTCTGGGAATAACTTATGACTACAAGAGAGGAGAACACCTTTTTCAGCTCAGAATGAGCACTGGGTAAACTGGAGGTTCAGTCGCCAAGTCAGTGCTATGCTGCCTTGCTACCATGTGATGTTAGGCAGAAAATGATGCAGAAGAAAATATTATCAGATGTAAAGGTCATAGTCAAAAGACTCTTGTAACTGAATCATCATCAGGAGCTCCTGTACAGCCAGGCTGCAGGCAGCAGCCACTGTATCACAGAAAACACATGTGGCTGTGATACTAAGACACAGTATTGCATGTCATAGCCTGCAGCACAGAATAACCATGTGATATGATGGAAAACACCAGCTTTCAGGCCACATACTAACAGCAAGCCCAGTCATGTTACGGAGGAGGGGAAAGTGTGCAACCCTCTCACTCCTGCACAGAAGCTGTTGAATCCAGAAACTGGCCAAAAGACTTTCAAATCATTGAAATACAATTTAAAATTGCTTAGATTTAATACATATTCCTTCACCACCCCAGAAGGCAGTTTCTCCACTCTCACTGTTCAGCAATGACTTCAGAGTTTTCACTAGCTGACAGAAAAAATCTCATGCATAGAAAAAACTTTAACTTCAGCCCTTGATAAGTTTTCTGGAGAGTTTCAATAGGACAAAAACTACACATCCTTCTGCTTTTGTAAAGCATCTAACTCAATTCAGACACTGTCACAAAATAAACAGTAATAGAAAGCCCTAAATCTTCCTACTGGATTCTGACAGCCTGCCAAGTTTATTTATAACATTTACTAACACTCAGTATGTTGAATGTAATTGGCTATAATCACTGTAGAATATTCCAAATACAGTCCACACAGATTAGTTTCCCATACATACTTTTACAACAGCATTTCTTTTACAGACAAAACATGATCTTCTTATAGCTACTGACACATCTGTATCATATAGATAAGCTTAGTTAGTCTCACCTTTTTATAGGCAATCCAGTCAAACACCCTGTCAATGTCTGAGGCTTGCTGCACCTCCTGGGATACTGGATGTGAACTGGCCAACCCATCCAGCAACATCACTTCATGTAGGACATCTGTCAGAAATCTCTGCTTTTCCTGAAACACAGAAGTAGTATCACAGACAAATACATACGTAACAGCAATACAGAAATTATGCACAGTTATCAGAGGCAGTTGACTACCATTACAGTTGACTGAACTCAGACCTTCTGCTTTGAATGTAAACCACCATGACCTCCTACAATCTTGAACAGGTGTATGGAATAGACTCAGACTAGAGATCTTTTGCTGCAATGAAACTTGACAGAAATTAAAGAGTATTAAATGAATCAAAATGCATCCATATGTGCAGACTGGAATTCTGATTATGACTACTCATGCACACTTAGAACAGGTGGGGAGAGAGGCAAAATGGCAAAGTCTTCAATCACAAAAATAGATGCTACAAGTCGTTGAGCTTATTGCATAAGCAGATACAAAAATTTTTGACAAAGGTGGGTAAACACAATTACTACTGCTTTATTGGCTCTTAATGACAAGCTCACATAGCAGATCAGTGTGGGACAGGACAATGAAGCGAGCTCACAGCAGTGTCACAGCAGATGCTTGCACTGCCTTTCATAATTCTAGTATAGAAATCCTTTCTCCTCAAGAGCTTGAGTCATCTACAAACTTTGTAACTTCCATCTGAAGGAAAGCATTACCATCTCTCTTTACAAGTGGGAAAAGAGCTGCATGTAGTTAAGTGACATAGTCAAAGTCACAGCTACATCAGAGTCAGGTACAAACTCAAACAACATTCAACATATGCATTTGTTTCAATACCTTCTCTAAATATGGATGGCAGAGGTATTTCAAAACTGCTGCCTATTTACTCTGGCAGCAACATTGATGAAATCTTCATGTATACTCTATGCACTGTGCTGCACTCATTTGTACAGTACAACTAGACAGGGCTTTTTCAGCAGAGAAATTACATGCCCTTAAAACTCCTCATATTGCATTGCATGTAGATGCCTTTCATCCAAAACACTGTGTCAGGAAAGAAGAGCTTTACTTACTTGTTTTTTGAAGTCACAAATAAATGCAAAGAGTGAATTAAAAATTACATAGGGCTTAAATAAGCTCTCACCCTGAAATGACATACCACAAACTTTATCTAAATTATAACAATTCCTGAGTCAATGTCAACCTAATGTCATGATATAAAGAAACTGCATGGAATGCTGCATTTTTTTCAAAAGACACCTCGATGTCCTCACGTATGCACAGAATTACATAATAAATTCTATGTTTAATTTCTTGGGCGGCAAGGTTTTGGTATCAATGTGTTACTTTAAATTATTTTTATAAGACAGCCGAAAAGCTCTTACAATGTTGATCCACCTGGAAATAAACCTTTATGTTAAAATTCATTAGAGCACAAAAATGTACCTTGAGCTGACTGTACACTCAGACAATTAAAAACACAGGATGCAGGAAAGCCAATTACCTACACACACTTACTGTTCTCATCTGGCTGCATGAGGTAAGGTTTGTAAAACAAAAAGTAATGTCCTTTTCATACCATTGTTAATTTCCAAATTTTCTCAGGCATAAGCAGTTAGTAACTGGATGTTGCCCTGACTTTGCAGTGTTCAGTGTTTTTCCTTTTGTGATATTCTTAGAATCCTTTCTATAAACATGGCCATGGCTTCTCTTAGCAATTATCTATGTTTTCCTAAACTGTATCTATGTTATGAATTCCAGTATACTGGGTGGAGAAATATGATTGACAAATACTTTGACCAGTGGATTATGAGAGGTGGTGATTTCTACCTCCAATCCACGGTGATGTGTGAAAACATATAAATAAAAGTCAGAGGGTTCTGCCCGCTCTCTTTCTGCTCTCTCCTGCTGCTGCCTCTGTGTGGTTCTTTGTGTGGCTCTCCTTCAGGCCCTCGGCCTAGAGGCCTGCCTGGGGAGTGCCATAACTGTCCTTTTTCTAATGGGGAAAAAAGTGTAGGGAAACAATTATAATCACAGTCCAACTCAGGGGGAAACTGCTGAGGTGTAAAGAATTGTAGATAGTTTGGTTACACTTCACTCACATTCTCTACTAGTCAGTAACAAAGCCCCAATTCCATCAAATGTATGATATGTAACACATACAGGTATGAACACACAGACCTGTCTCCAAATTCAGGTTTGGATCTCACAAGACAAACAGTTGTGTGAATGGATTGTTACTGTTTGGAATGAACTCATTAAAAGGACCCTGGATAATCACAAATTAATATCTTAAATACAGAACCAGAATCAAGACAATCAGCACATGGCAAACATAAAGTAAAGCCATAAGAAGAAAACTACAAAACATATAAAAAGAGCAGACCACATTTTGGTTTTCTGTTTGTTTCTTTGGTCATGTCCTGAAGGACTGAAAAGGAGAATTTTAGATTCATGATTGTCCATTCAAGTTACCATAGCTGAAAAGTCTTCCTTGAAATTTAGAGCAGACTGTCACACTGGGGTACAAATGGAATAGCTAGTATGCCTCCAAAAACGCAAACCTACAGTTTAGTGAGAATTAGGAAGACTTTTGACCTATAAACCTAAATTTATTGAATTAAAAGGATTTTTGTAACATTCCCAGCTTTTCCATTTAGTATAAAGCCCCTGAGAGCAGACTGGAGAAGGAGACTCAAATATCATTCAAGGGAGGCACAGATAAGACTGCTGGTTGACAAGGATTGAAGAGGCAACAAGAAGCAGAAATGCAGAAAGAAACTAAAATTGCCTTAATTATACTGAATTATACATTAATTATGTTGAAGAAACACTACCTCAGCTCTTGAAATCCTAATATCACATTAAGGTGAAAAGGCCAACACGTCTGACCAAACTGCTTATACTGATTGAAGAAGGGCTCTCTATTCCCTAGTTATTTTGCCCTATACATACAGTGGAATTGATCTGTTTTAACTAACACCTACAGGAATAAAGAAATACCCAGGACAGAAATTGTAAAGGAAATCAATCTTAGAATGTGTTTAATGAGACCAGCAAGCCAGCAACATGATAGGTGATGACTTGCAGCTACACACAAAACAATGACAAAATGCTGTTCAAGATGACCCTTCCCTGAGAAAGTTCAACTGCAAGAAAAAAGCCAGAGACTGTGATCCTTCTGTGAGGAAAAGAGGGCTCCAAGTGAGTATTGCAGCCCTGCTTGGGAAGTGTCAGCAGCCGCACGCAAGTGCAACGCTGTGCAGTGCTAACACGGGGCCAGGGCTCTGAGCAGGGATGGTATTGCAGCAGCACAAGCTGAGCTTGAAACAAGGACAGAGCTGCTTCCACACAAATTTGTGCCTCCCTTTAAAGATAAAGAGGAAGCTTCTCTACTCTCTAGCTTCCTGCTGTGCACTTGGAATCCCAACCCTTCATCTCTTCTCCTCAGAGATTTCCTTGAACTGTGCCTAGTCAAAGTCTGGGACACCAGACCTGTGCTGAAAAGAAAACACATGACAATTATCTCTGGTTGTTCTCTTTCTTAGTCTTCAGAATGCTTCCATTTGCAGGCACTGAAGTGCTGTTATCAGATGAACATGTCTTTAAAATATATCCATTTTCTGATTATTCCCAAAAATCTGTGGTCACTAGATTCAAGTATTTGTCTGTTCATAGGAATGATTTCTTTCAATCCTTGCCAGAAAGACCTTCTCTGCTTTGCCAAAGGTTTTCCTGAAAGGCTTGTCCTTTTTCTGTGCTCTCTCCTCCTTAGCCAACATTCACATTCACCTTACTCTTGGGAAAAAGAGAGAGAGTGGTCACTCTTCATATATAAATCTCTAACAGGGTGCCCACCATTCAACTAGTGTACCTCTAAATGAAATGAAAGGAATTGTGAAATAACCTTTTTGGAAAAAATACTGTACCTTCAAGAAACATCTACCTTCAAGAAAAATTTATTGTGCATAACAGCATAACAGTGATGTAATGGAGAAGGGTTCCTGCTGGTGATTTCACGATATCATACTGAGGTATAATGTAAAAGTTAGCATGACAATAATGTAATACTGAGTCACATAAAAATAATTTCTAAAAATTAGTACGAAATACCAGGGAAAAGAACTAAAATGGGTAAAAAAAAAAAAGGAATTAAAGAAACAGCATAATAAAAGCCCAAACTGATCATAAGTATGCAAGAGATCAAAGGCCTCAATATTAAAGGCATTGCCTTTGTTCTGGGACAGCCATTTGAACACTTTATGGACTGCAAAATCTAAATGAATAAAGCTCAACATTGGTATGCAAATCTGCAAATGACTTTCCTGACAAATTTTCTGAAAATATCTTCTCCACAAGAGTTTTACTAGCCATCAAGAATACAAAGAACATAAGTGATCTTTCATGCCTGAGAGAGTAAGCATTTGCAAGACACAATATTTGGGTTTATAGGGAAAGTGCACCCCAGGGAAAAAGAGAGAGGGGCAAATTTTGAAAGCAATCAAAGAACACCAGCATATACACTACCAGTAGTCAAGTTCTAATAAAATATATTACAGGGTGAAGCTTAACAAACCAGAGGAATATAATCTATGAGGAAATCTAAGGTTTGATAAAATACATTAAGGCCAGATAAGACCCACTGAGAGCCAAAAGCAAGTTCTTTCTGCCTACATGCTTGTAAATCCTAAATTGTCATAGCACAGGAAGTCCCTTGAGTACTTGCAAATGAAAGCAATGTTTCTTTCTTGCTTTCCAATAGTAATGTTTTGTAAATACCTTGAGCAATTTACAGACTGCTTTTTTTTTAAATTTGCATCTCTGAAGTGTGCTTCAATTTTGTGTATAGTTTGCTGATGGAGATCTGCAACAGATTCTATATTGATCAGCTGTGAATATGTCACAGTTCCATATCTACCTTCATAACCCTCTTTTCTGATTTTCTGTCAAAGATCTTGCAAAATTCATTGAGAAATTTTCACAATGGCTGACAGCTTTTGTTGTTACAAAACAAGGTTGATGTCCTAGGAGTTCATAGTTAAGGAAGACCAGCTCCTTTGAGTATTGGGAAGGAGAATTGGATATGTATTTTCTTTTCAATCAGGACCACCCGCTTACATCGCCAAGCAGATGAACAGCTGATTTGGAGTTCTTAGGTAATTTCACCAGCTACTTCAACTTCTGTTTCCTCTCTCCATTCTGTTTATCAGATATAGCTTTGGTTCAGTGCACACCAGAGGTATTATGCCAAATGTATTCCTACAGAATGAGAGGATGCAGTACAAAAAAGGGAACTTTCGAAAAGGAAACAACACATACTGACCACTAGCCGTTCACAAAAAAAGGCTAATCTCCCTCTCCAAGATCATGTTTTACCACCATGTATGTAGTTGCCTTCACTGAAATAGAGTCATTAAGCAAACAGATGAAGAGAGCGTTTCCTCATGCATTTGTTTTCAGAGCATTTTAAAACATTATGAAACAAAGTATGAAGCTTATCATCTAATTCAAACTCCACAGAAGAAATCTGTAAAGGAAAATCACCTCAATTCAAGAACCAGTAAATAACACTTAAATGAAAAGCGGCTTTAAGATGCGGTTGGTATACTGAGTCAACTTCCAGCAACAACTGTCAGAGGTCACCATCCATGAAAATACTTTTCAGATATTGCATACCTAGACCATGCTTCAACCTGAAAGTGATGAGATTCAGTGAGTTACGTCCTGAAGGAACCAAAGATGTTTTGCAGACCCACCAAAAATTACTTACCCGTTTGTGCTCCACGTAACTGCACACTGCCACAACTTTAAAATAAAGTGGTAGCACATTCAATATTGCTGAAAATTTGAGATGCAGTCTTTCAGTTAAGAACGTCCTCAAATATACAACTAAACTTTTCCACTGAATTTCCCATGTCAACCATACTTCCTGACAAAATGCATATTCTTGTTTCAGCAGGGTAACCCTGCAATGAGTCCTTGCCTTGAGGAAAATTTGCTGTAAAGTTTCTGTCTCATTTTTACTGAAGACAAAGTGTCTACTAATCCAAAATTATGTGAAATTCAGCCAGCTAAGTTTTTTTTTTCTGAAACTAAAGCTTCATCTAAACCCTGAACTCAGAAGGTTTGAACTCACATGACTCTAAAGCTCTCATCATAATGTCATTTTTTAACTGCTGTCTCAAGACAAGCAGAAAATGACACGAAGTTAGAAGAGACACTGACATTCTCCAAACCAGTACTTAATTTCTTTAATAAATGTTTCATCTAAATGTTGATATTTACTTATGTCTGATCTCTAACTGTTAAGGGTTAACTACTTAAAATAAAGAATTCCCTGTATTAATCTACTTTGCCAGGGCATAAGAAAAAAATACAAACCTGTCTTCAGGAAGAAAACATGTAAATGGAAATTTTTTTCTTAGTTATAAGCAAAATTTAATATAACTATTTCTTAACTGGTATACTGGAAAAGGGCTAGTAATTAGAAACAAGATCTTGCACCTTACCTTCACAATCTCTTTTTTCCCTGCCAAAGTCAATTATACATGAGATTCTAGTTAATTTTACACTGAAAGCTTCCCCCATAGTCAAGTTAAAACAAAAAATCATACAAGGACTGACTTCACTGGCAGTTACTGGAGGAAAAACACTCCATGTGGTATTAATTAAAGGCTTACTTTACACCAGCATGGGGAGCCTTTAACCAAAATAGAAAAGATGAAAGTAGTTTTAAAAAACGAGAGGCTGAATCTCCCTCAATGCTGAGCCAGCATGATATTTATGTTGGGTTAGAAGGATCAAGCAGGCTATAGCTCAGGTCTGAAATGCCAAAATAATAATGAAATAAATCAAAAAGGTCCATATCTTAAGTCTACTTCAAAACTTCTAATGATTTTCTGGGTTTTCTATGAGTAAAACAACGCCTTAGAAATCTTTACAGATGGAGGCAAACACATTGGGAGGTGCGTGAGTCAAAGCACATTAAAGTTATGCATGTGTCTAAAGGCTGAATTCACTCATTATTTCAACCACACCAGTGAGAAAGATAGGCAACTAAGATCATTTATCTATTTCTTACTTATTATGATATAGACATGTTGATATGCAACCTCATTATTATTATTTTCAGCTGTCTGTTCTAATGGCAGGATTGTCCAGACTATGGAACCTAATGGTGTTAAGGAAGCACGGTTCACTTAAGGAAGGAGGAAAGATACCCTTCTGTATAGGTACGAAGTTTTTTATTTAATACTAAGAAAAATTCAGGCAGATATGACCATCCTTAATGATAAAAGTAATAAGCAAACAAGAAAGTAAGAAATTTTATCCCAAGGCATTAATGGATCAAGAAGACAGGATTCAAAGCTCTTGGTGATGTGCTACACCTTGACTCAGCCAATAAAGTTGTCAGCAAAGCTAACTTTTATATAATAAAGAAAAGGGAGAAGGCAGCGGGGCTCTGTGAAATGCTTTCTCAGCATCAAGCCAGGTACTGACTGCTAAAGTATTTGATGCTGATGTGATGGATGTAAGGGCAAATTACATGCCAGTAATTCTTGCTGTCATAGTCCTCAAAACCTACCCCAATACCAGAGACATTCAAGGACAAACATGATGGTTCCTTCTACCAGAAAATAAGGAAGGAAAAGATCAGTCAATAAATTTCTGGATCTGCAAGCCTCAGCTGAATTCCTTCCTTTACAAAGCCACATGCAAAGGACTTCAGGATAGTGAGAGAAACAAGCCAAGAGGAAGATGGAATATATATCTGCAAACAGGCCTCTGAAAGGAGGAAGATGAGCAGGGCAGATGAGAAGAGACAGGGCTCTGTAGTGGAAATTACCAGCATGAAGTTTTACGCTGTAATTTTCTCTTTTCTCTGATCCTAAAACCAGCAAAGGTCCCCTCCACAGAGGTGAGATTACCTTGTATCGGTCGTAAGATCTTATACAAGAACTCACATCCAGCTGCGGTTGCTTTTTGACGGCATGGAGAGACAACCATATGGTAAGCCTCTAATACAGAAATCTCATCTTTTTCTAAGTCATGAAATAGCAACAGCCAGGGAATTCACATGCAGATGACTATTCTGAGCACACATGATCAAGCAAAATTCCCTGATCTCAAAGAAACACTTTGCAAAGACAGCTTTATTTTTAAAATCATCCTGACAACACAGCAACAATTGCTTAAACTTCCCAGATCTTTAAGAATGAGATCTAACAAGAAGAATTTGAGGTATTCCAGAATAAGAATGTCAAAAAACTCTTAAGTTGGGGGACAGGCAAGGCAGGAGGCTGAAATGGGAAGAATGGTGAATTCCTTCCCATGGCAAATGTCTAATTACTGGCTAGCAGAGAGAGCTTTCCTGCAAAATTAAATGTAGCTTCACCTTCACGAGGTAAAAAGTAAATGCGGGAATTTACTTTTTTAGCTGAGGGAAGGAAATGAGAATTTCTAGCTTTAATCTGAAGCAATTTAGCTTTGAAAAAGGACATTACGACAGTGTGGTAATCATTAAAGGACTCAGCACAAAAAGCTCATCTTCCTTTTTTCAAAACAAGCAAAATTTCATTCCCTTCCTTGGGAAAGTTCTGATGTATTTTACATAAACTGCAATGGATAACAGATACCTCCATCAAAGTGCCTCCTCATTCTGTTCTTCACCCAAAATTTTAATCACAGAATAAGCTGAGTTGGAAGGCCCCCACAAGGATCATCGTGTCCAACTCCTGGCCCTGCACAGCACCATTGCCAAGAGTCACACCATGGGCCTGAGAGCACTGTCCAAATGCTTCTTGAACTCTGTCAGGCTTGGTGCTGTGACCACTTCCCTGGGGCACCTGTTCCAGTGCCCAACCACCCTCTGGATGAAAAACCTTTTCCTGATATCCAACCTAAGCCTCCTCTGACACAACTTCAGGCCATTCCCTCAGGTCCTGTCACTGGTCACCACACAGAAGAGATCAGTGCCTGCCCCTCCTCTTCCCTTCACAAGAAAGTTGTAACTGCAATGAGGCCTCTCCTCAGTCTCCTCTTCTCCAGGCTGAACAGACCAAGTGACCTCAGCCAGAGGATCCAGGACATAAGGATAGCAAGGGTTTAATAAGGACTGGATTTCCTTTCTCATTAAGATTGTGCAAGCATGATGAAGTATGGCAGTAAATGCCTTCTGGACAACACAAGAAATTCCAGACCTGTTGGAATGCTCAATAAAGTGTTACAGCTCTATGGCAGTTGTCATTGTTATCCATTCGTCTTTCCTGACGTAAAAGAGTCTGTGAGACAACTGAAGAAAAACTCATAAAATCAAAAATGGCAGGGGAAAGAAATATTTAAGCAAGCTAAAGAACCTAGAGAAGAAGGGAAAACCAAGAAATGGGTTTCAGACAAAAACCATGGATCTCTGTTTTGTGCAGAACTTAGTGCTGTTGGTTTAAGAAATAATGGTTTGATGCCTAACAGGCAGCTCTTCTCAAGAGTCTCAGGTTCAGCCATAGCAAGGCTGTGAATGCCAGATAAGATGGACACTGAAAAAGACTCAGCTCTGCTAAAAGAGAAGCATCTTCAGACAAGTAGTATCAAAACTTTAGGAGCTTATGAGCCTTAGTGGTGAAAGCTTATGTGCCTATAGCCTATAAATATCCAACAACTTAGAGAGGAAGCTGTGGATAGATCCAATTTTTTCAGATGTATCCATATTGCCCAAGTTGCATTTCCAAACAAAAGTCCTTTTTCTGGAATGGACTACCAGACTTCCGCTTCTACATTTATCCGAAAAAGAATGTGACAAAAAGTCTTTAGTAAGCTGAAAATAAACTGAATTTGACATTTTAATGCATGGCCTTCTTGAGCAAACCTTAAAGGTTAACATTTCAGAACTGTGAGAGAAAGAAGTTAGATAGCTAACTTTCCCAATTCTTTAGAAATAAAGAGGATTTTGGTATACCACTCTATTTTCCTGGGGTAAAGAGCTGTGGTAACATACACGATAAAGTTTTCAAATTTATATTTCACAGGTATGAATTACTGCTGGCAAAACACCAATCAGAATGCTGGAATATTGCACTGTTTGGCCATCATGACAGAAAATAAGGCTTGTAGTTCTCATTTTTGCAACTTGTACCTCATCCTTCTCTTCTGAAAACCAGGAAGTTGTTTGGAACTGTTTCTCTTTTTATGCATAGTCACTTTAATTTTTTCGAGTTTACAAATGTCAATCAGTCCGTTGAAACAGTAAATGACTTCATAACAATAACAAAATTTCCAGCAAGCCAAATTTCAGTAACTGTAACTTTTGCTTCCTCTTCCTACAATCTGTGTCATAAACATGCTGAAACATGACAGCATTNTCATAAACATGCTGAAACATGACAGCATTGATTCCTATTCTAGTCTGCAAAAGAATGAAGCATGTTTAACCCATTATGTGTTTCATCTCATTTTCTCACCATTTAAATATGTCAGTATGGTCATTTTTATATCAAGAGCCAAAGATATCCAAAGCCTTATGAACAGTTTATGTCTCCCTTCTTTTTAACTTAAGGAAAAACTTGACAGATTAATACTTCTTCAAGCACAGCAATATTACTATAGTTAATTCTAATTTATGCAACACATTTCTGACTTCCCAGTTTAACTGCCATCCTTTGTTCAATCCACTCTTCTTGCTCATATCCTGCTAAGATGCCAAGATTTCGCAGGATGGGAATGCTATTTGCATAACAGTGAACATTATTTTCATTCCACATAAATTTCAAGCAAATACACTATATTCCAAATGACTTCTAAAGCAAAGTTATTCTGAATTTGTTAGACTGATTACGTGAAGAACAAATGACTGATGATTTGAAGATAAAATACAGTGTATAAATGTTGTCATCTGTGACACTTCACTATGCTAAAATCACAAAGGCCTGCCAGATTTCATTGCATTCATAATTAGAATTACTACATTGTAATTCAGGTTGTGTTCTTTATAAAGATGAATAGAATGAGTTTTAATATAGCCAAAGCCAGGTAAACCCAACAAGCCTACCTATGCAAGACAGTTGTCAGTTCAGATAAAGATTTGTTTTCCTTTTCTTAATGCAATCATAAACCAAAATTGACACCTGAAAGAAAAAATTAAAATACTACAAAGAATTAAATTTCACAAGAAGCATAACTAACTCAAGAGTAACCTGTATACAACTATTTTTTAAAAATTAGCTTTAACTCATAATTATAGGATCTTCATTTTATGGCACACAAAAGTTAATGGAATAAGCATACTCAAGAAAACACCCAGAAATGGGGAAAA
>VYZT01017836.1:8843-42872 GCA_013400735.1 Pomatostomus ruficeps | reverse complement strand
GATGGAGCACCTCTCCCATGAGACAAGATTCAGAGAATTGGGATNGCAGTGCTGCTTCCAGCTCTGAGGAGTACAGGAAGGACATAGAGAAATAGGGGCATGTCCAGAGGAGGCTGCCAAGATAATGGGAGGGATGGAGCACCTCTCCCATGAGACAAGATTCAGAGAATTGGGATTATTCATCCTGGAGAAGAAAAGGCTTTGGGGTGACCTAATTGCAGCCTTCCACTACTTCAAGGGGGTCTACAGGAAAGACAGAGAGAGCCAATTTACAAGGGCATGAGGACAAGAGGAAATGGCTTCAAGTTGAAAGAGGGCAGGATTAGATTAGGTATCAGGAAGAAATTCATTACCTTGAGAGTACTGAGGCATTTGAATATGTTGCCGAGAGAAGCTGTGGATGCTCAGTACCTGGGAGTGTTCAATGCCAGGCTGGATGAAGCTCTGAGCAACCTGGTCTAGTGGAAGGTGCCCCTTCCCATGGCAGGGGTTTGGAACTGGATGATCTTTAAGGTAATTTCTAATTCAAGCCGTTCTATGATTCTATTATATAAGTTATAGTATTGTTATGTCCGTATCCATGTGTCTTGTGGATTACATACACTGACTCCAAAAATCTTGAACCGCTAAAATTTGTCCTTGATAGAAAGACAATTCCTTGAGTCTAAAATAGCATTATTTATCAATTATGAAACTTCTGTACATGATCATTAGGGATATCTCATTTCCCTCAAACCCACAGAATTTTTGTCCCCCAGGCTTTTAAATTGAAAGAAATACAGAGCTCTTATAGCTGCAAAACCCACCAAACATACTCTGGCAGTATAAGGGGTTGAGGATAAAAGGAGCCAGATGAGGGCTTTTCCTAGTCAAAGAAGTTCCCAGAAGGAGAAAGGACATGCACTTAACTCCAAACACTGTCAACATTGGTTGTTCACTCTCTCAGACACCTCTCATTCATTTGCAAGCTGCCACCCACATCCACAGCGGAGCTGTTTTCTGGAGCATGTGCTCTTCATGATGGTGATCTCCCATGTCACAGCTGAGTTAGCTCATCTTTCTGCTTCCAAAGGCCTACAGCTGACATGCATCTTGATTTAAAGCCTGGGTTTTCCCGGTGCTGCTTAGCCTTACCCTGTGTTCTTCACTGAGAGACAGGGAGTTTGTTTTCTTCCTGCAGGCTGATTAGGCCCCATGTGGTTCAACGTCAAGCAGCTTATTCTCCTCACAAACTGCAATGCATACCCAAACTGTCCTAGACATAAACCCCCCATCAGTCCTACTGGGATTTGAGACAGGCACAGCAGTTTTATTTACATGCTTTTTTAAAAGTCAGATCAAGTCCTTAGCCTAAGCAACAGGGTTTGAATCGTATTCTTGGTAGTAATAGGAATTTTTGATATGCCTTCAGTGGACATATCCTTAGGCTGACAGATTGGTCAAATTTGGATCAGATGAAAGTCCTTTATGTATTTGGAAATCTTACAGAACTCCTTCCTTGCCAAGTAGTTTTCAATAGACCTGTCATGATAAAGGAGCATGTTATAAAAATACTTCTATGCTCTCATTTCTGGACATGTTAAAAGCTGGCACAAAAATGGTGGTTGTTCAGTAGCTGTATGAACCAGTTATTTATAGGGAGAACAAGATCAATTATTTAAATCTTTTCAGGAATATGTAAAAATTGTTACCATGAAAACAAGGATGACCGTTTAGGTAGCTTTCCTGTAGGGAAAAAAATAGTAATAGCAATAATAATGAAAGCAGTAAAGAGACATGAAATAAAATTTTTAGGAAAATTGTCTGCCATCCAGAGGGACATGGACAAGCTCAAGAACTGGGTTCATAAGAACTTCATGGGGTTCAACAAGGCCAAGTGCAAGGTCCTGCACATGAGTAATGGGAACCCCCTGTATCAACACAGACTGGGGGATGAACAAATCAGAGCAGCCCTGTCAAGAAGGACTAGGGGGTGCTGGTGGATGAGGGACTGGACATGACCCAGCCATGGGCACTCACAACCCAGAAAACCACACGTGTCCTGGGCTGCATCCAAAGCAGGGGATTCCACCCCTCTGCTCCGGTCTGGTGGGACCCACCTGGAGTGCTGCATCCAACTTTGAGGACCACAGGAAGGATATCGACCAATGGGACAGGTCCAGAGGAGGCCACCCAGATGATCAGAGGGCTGGAGCACATTTCCTATGAAGACAGGCTGATATGGGACAAGGGGTAATGGTTTTAAATGTTTTTTTAACCTTTTATTTTAATGTTGGGGTCTTTTTAGTGGTTTTAAAGGAGGGTAATTTAGATTAAATATAGTATAAGAAATAAGTGTTTCAAAGTGAAGGTTATACTGAAACAAGTTACTCACAGGAGTGATAGAGACCCCATGACTGGAAATGTTCAAGGTCAGGTTGGATGGGACCCTGACCAACCTGATGCTAAACATTTTAAGATTCTATAATACATTCTGTGTAATAAAGGCAAGAATTTTTTTAGAAGGGCTTGTATATAAGATGATGAAAATTAGAATGAAGAGAGAAAAACAGGTAAAAACTGAGAAAAGATTCCCATGCAGAGAAATCACCATGTAATAAATAGCCAGAAACCAAAATGCCAAAAACAAAATAAAGATGTGGTAGCTAACATGTCCTAAGGCAGAAGAGTTAGAGACACATGGTATCTCTTACTAAATCAAAATGCAATTGAGAAATATGGGCAGACTTCACATTCAAAGTCTTGTTTAGTCAGGGAACCAAAGAAGAATTTTTAAGCAGAAAATAATATTCATTTTTCCTCAGCTCTGTCAGCTCGTCTGGTAAAATGTATCCCTTCTCCCTTAAAAGCTTGCATTTAAAAATAAAAACAGATGTGATTCTCAAACAAGTTGCATTTCTTTTATGTCCATCCAAGATGCAAGTTTCAGGAATGTCTGAAACAGCAAATCATCTAAAAAATACCTTCCTGAAACTACAGAAAAAAACCCCAGATCTCTGCTAACCTACCCCTCTTTGTGCAACAGAATGGGGTTATTATGCATAAATCTATTCATGCAAAAGACTAGCCCTCCTCCTATTACTCGGTAAAACAGTTTAACATAGAATACAAGATAGAAAGTGCATAAAAAGGTAGTACTTCTGACTTATTCAAGCCACCTGTCTAAGCATTTAAATGAATTAAAGGAGAAAAATAATCAGAAAGAACATAAAAAGAACATCCCATTACATCACCACATGATGCTGGACTCTCAAGGCGAGAGGATATTACAATTCACTTAATAAAACATCTGTAGTGTCAGACTGAAGTAGCAAAAGGCAGATAGCTATTGCAAGTGTGGATGCTTTTCTGCAATTATAAAAAGTACAGTCTGGCTTTGGCTTCTTTCGTTTCTAGCTAAATATAAGAAAACAAACACCCACTTCCTTATGTATATTGCTGCCTTGTTCTCAAATATACAAACATTGTAATCTCATGTCTCTTTTTTCCCCTGAAATGACTGCTAATTTGCAGTCTGGGTTTTTGGGGTTTTTTTCAGTTTCTTCATGTCACACGGTTCACTGTTTCTGTATAAGATTTGTGTTCTTCCAAACTAGTATTTACCACTTACTGTTCCAGGGACCCAAGCTAGTAGGACAGACAAATGCAATGTCTTTTCACATTCTTCCTCCTCTTGACTTTTTCCACCACAAATGGATACTTCCTAAGGTTCATTGTTACTCTTCATGTGCTCTTGGGTGTTTTCTCTCTTTATATATAATTCTCAGGAAAACTAACAGGAACTACACATTTTCATTTCATAATATACCAAGTTTTGGGTTTGTAACAAAACTTTCTTCGCAAAGCTGATGAGCTAAGAATTAAACCTGTAGAAATATCTGTTTGCAACTTCATTGGTGTCCTGTTGAGTCAATTTTCTTAGAGATTGCATGGAAAAACCTTGTCCATCTGTTACATTTTTATCCAGCATAGAAAGTGTTCAAGTATTATTTTATATTTTCTTTAATAAAGCATGAAGTGTTAAGCAAATTGTAACAAGTCTTCAATCTGCGGCAGGACCAGCTGGCAAGTAATGGAGAACTGAAAAGTATCATGGTCACTGCTTTATTTTCTGTTGGTTTGTCTTGACAATCTTGGATGATTTCAAGTTTTATATAATCCATTGATGAAAAAAATGCAAGGCATGGGTGTACATGTGTATTTTTTGTGTTTGTGTGCTTCTCTCTGTGTTTTTATTTACTGATTTAAATCAAAGAACAACAGTGTCACAGCACCCTGAACAAACTCTGAAACTGAGGAGCCCTCAAAGAGGTGACCAGAGAAAGGAAGTTGTATGTTTGCAAGAGTATGTACTGCAGCTGCAAGTTTGTCACAACTGTGTAAAAAATAAAACAAGCTCCTACTGCCCTTGTACAGGCACATCTGTGATGGAGATTATAGGAAGAGTTTAAAGACAGAGGAAGATATAACAGCAAATCACAACTTGTTTTCCCATCTCCAATAGATGATGCAGCCATTTAATTACTTCCTAGCCTCTGCCAATTACATATTGTGGTATATTCTGAACAGAGAAGAAATAGCATCCTCCTGGAATAAGCACACCTGGGTGAAGCTTCAGAAACGAAATAGCACAAAACGGGGTTTAGAAATACACAGTGAGTCCAAACACAGAACAGGAAACTCCAGAACATAGCTGGAGGGTTCCTGGGAGCAGAGGACATATCTGAAGTCATATTAGAATAGTGATGTGAAGGAAGATTTCCTAGGGATCCTCTGGAGTTTGCTTATGTCCACAAAGGATTGTAAGTAAAAAACTGCCCTGAAAGGACAAAATGTGTAGGCAAAGGGAACATATTTCTTTTAAGCATTTAATTCTATCTGCCTTGGTCCAAGTATCCTCTACGTAAAGAGTTACGTCATGATAGCCTATTATTTTTTGTTCTAATAACGTAAAAGCTTTAGAGATTAGGAATATTTGGTGCTTCTTGGCACACATGTCTTAGAAACTAGAAGTCATTCCAACTCAAAGGCTTTAGGCAGCCCAACATCAAACACATAGGGCCCCCTCCTTTCCATGAGCCATTTAGAGAAGAGATTGGCTGGATCAGGCATTCAAAGAAACGCTTCTTTCTAAATGGGTATTGAAAGAATTCACAGAGCATGAGATTACAGGACTTGCAAATGAGAACATTTATTCTGGGAAAAAGTCTTAAGAGCTTATCTACTAATGCAAAGACATATAAATGACCATTTCAGATAATTACAAGCAGGGTTTGGTTAAAAATACTGCCATGCCACCTACGGTCTAGCTAATGTAGACATCTACCTTAAGAGAAGTAATGTCCTTTAGAATGCACCTCAGCTGACTAACTTGCGTTTAGACAGCTTCATTTGGCCAGGTGAATCTCACCTCACCTAGCTTGCTCAAAGGTACAAAAATTGCTGCTCCAGGCAAATAGAAAGTTGTTTATCAGAAAAGTTGTTTGGGTTTTTTTTTTTCCAGTGCCAAATACTTAAACTGGTTTATTTTCTGAAGGCTGAATTGAAGAAACAGCAGATGATGGTGGTTTCTTCCTGATTTTGAGAAGTTCAGCTGTTTTAAAATGTGTGTTATTGTGAGAGCTAATAGAGGGTTTTTCATTAAAACCACTTTCCTCTGAAAATACTGTTGCTTTAAACCAAAACATTTTTTCTTTTAAGTTTCTTGGTGCAAATAAAATCTCCAGCAAGAATGACTCTATATCAAAATACAAGGGATAAAAAAGTAAAAGCAGCATCAGTATTTCAAGTGACTGTAATTCAAAATGCAGAGTAAAGATTCGTTCCATGCAGGAACTCTACAGCCCATATGGATACCACTGGGTACCATGACACCCTGGTTCTTCTTTGGTAAGGAATTTGCAAATGTTTGGGGGGTTTTTTTAACCTTAATAAAATAAAAATTAAAAAAAAAAAAGGTGAAAGAAATGTTTATTGCCTAGCTCTAAATATAACACAGAGAACATTGGCTGTGATAAAATTTAATGAACATCAATTAAATTTTGATTGAGGAGTACTTGCAATTAATTGTTTATAAACAATCCAGAAAGAAAAAAGTGTTTATCAAAAATATTGAGAAAATTAATTTATTTAGAAGTTCAAATAAAATCGCAGACGGCTCATTAACAATTCATGAACATCAAAAAGACTGAATTAATTCTATGAAGGACTTGATATTAGTTGTTATTATCGCCTTACTTCCAACAGAATGTGATTGTTCCAGAACAATCCTGGTCAAGCGGTTCATTCTAACACCCTCAGCTGCAAGCAATCAAAAACTAGTTTTGGACCCAACCCAAAATCCCAACCCAATGCAATAAAAAATGCTACCAATCCTTCTAACTTTACCCAGACTCTCAACATTTCACAGCATTCAGATGATCCATGAGTGTTATTACAAAATAAAATTAAATTAAATTTTAAAAAGTGTTTCCTAGCCACATTCATTTATGTTCCAGCAAAATAATTAGTTATTTTATAATTCTTAAAAATTAATTCAACCCAAGTTAGTCTCTCTCCATTAGAAGTTAATAGAAGTTCACTGTGGCTTGTTACAAAAATTATCTCTTATATGTTCTATTGCTTTTTGGCATTTTAGTAAAATCCACTTGATGTTGTAGGAGGAGTAGGACAATATGAAGTGCTTACAACAGTGAATTCAAAGCTTGAATCCAGCATCATGTTTAGATATATACACACATTATTTTCAGCATACACTTTAACCTAGACTTACGAAGATACCTTATTCTACTGTATTCCCTCAGAATCTTCTAGAAGGATCATTTAAAGCCATCTAGAACTAAATATTTCTTCACTGAGGAGAAGCCCCATCTTTTGAAGTGTTTAGGGCCAGGATGGTTTGGGCCCTGAGCAACCTGATCCAGTGGGTGGCATCCCTTCCAGAGGCAGAGAGGTTGGAACCTGATGATCTTCAAGGTCCCTCCCAACCCAAGCCATTCCATGATTCTAGGATCTAAGGGGGCCTTATTACCTCCAACAACCACCATTTCAAACTCTTCTATGATGGTCTGGGATCTGCAGTCCAGGACAAACATCCCTTGAAATCCTCTCTCCAAAACTTCAGATGCTCCACAGTACAGGTCTGTGCAGACTCATGAGTCACATCCCCCACCCTGCCCACATATCCATTGACCAGGATCCTGGGATTCAATGCTTGGGAGAAGGGTCTCAGCCCCCTCCTTGAAACTTCCTACGTCTCCTCCTGAGCTAAAACCCAGCATTTCACTTTGAGTCCAAAGAGTGCAACAACTAATTATAAAATCTTTGCTTCTAGCCCAGTCTTTTTTTCAGAATCATTCTTTTCTCCAGAATTTAAATTGACTGGCAGTTGTTCAGTCTGTTCTAACTTTGAGTTATGGGACCCATTATTACAAATTAGAGTTTTCAACCAAAACCCTGTCCCTGCAAGAGTTATATTCAGCACCAGCATGTTTCTAATTTGATCTTACTCTCTTTTCCCCTTCCTTTCTCCCATTCCTTTCCTGTAAACAATCCAAGGGTTCACACTGATTATAATGAAAACACATCTTTATAATGACCTTGCAGTGCCTCTACTGAGAGGAGCTGTTAACAGCTACCATTTCTCCAGAGCTACAGAGAAGTAAAGAAGCTGTTTCTAATCCAGACTTCATAGTCACTGTTCAGCTGATCCATGGAGGTGCAACACAGGCTGGCTTCCTTTCCCAGGAGATCACATAAAACATCCAAACCCATTGCCTCTGACCTGTAGCAAGAATAATGACTAATCAGCTGCATTAAAGTGACAGAGTGGTTGTTTAGCTGTATCTCAACATAGTAGTAGTTCCTGTCAACATGCACTGATAGCCATTGCTAATTTTACACCATTTACTTAGGGAAAGACAAAAGCCTCTAAGCTTTTTGCGCAACTCAGTTTCACAAAAGTATCAGCTCCAAAAGTCAGCATGTAAGGATAAGAGTTCATTTAAGTGACTAGGAAAAGTTAGCAGACCTACAAAGTTAAACTCGAAAGAAGTAAGGTGACTGCATCCAACCCCACAAAATAGTCTTTAAGAGATAATGTCTGCTTTAAATGAAAAATGAATCATTGACTTACTAAGACCTTACTCTGGACAAGAGTTTGAGGACTAAGACAAACAGATGGATCAGAAGTTTTTGTCATGGTTGACTCTTGCCTATCACATGGCATGATAAGGTAATCTTGCCAATAGATACCCTCCTATATCACTTGAGAATGAGTTTGTTCATTCAGAATATGAGAGCAGAGGTCACTTAATAGGATCTGACAAATCTTACATGCATTGCACCTCTACTGAATGTTTAGGATGGCATGCCAACATCACATGCATTAAATGTGGGTGTCAAAGCAAAAGATAACATTTTTGCATGTGCAGTACATGCCTAATTTTGATGATTTTTTTGAATTGAAGAACAGTGAAAATCAGTTCATTTGTTCTAGGTGTTAAATATTAACATGGCGTATTTAATATTAGCAGTCATTATTAAAAAAGGACCTTTAATACCTGTCAGACCCTCTCGCTAAAGAACCTCTAAAGTACCTGCCAAAGTCACAGAAAGTTACCAGTCTTCCAGCAGGCATTTATCATTCTCATTAGATGAGCCTCCCTGAAGCCAGATGGTCCTTTCCAGAATGCAAAACACAAAAGGAACAATCAAAGTAAGTGACTGCACCCAGCAAACAACCAAGATACTTTTCATAGCTCATGAGTGTGCAAATTTCTTCTGTCAGCAAGAAAGATGGTTCTTCCTGCAACCACATGGGTTTTAAACTAAACAGAGCATCCTTGATCATATTTCTCAGCAGTGAATGTGGTGCATTGCAACTGTACGTCCTGCAGAGACACACATACACACACAAGAGTCCAGAACTGAGACTGGTTTTAGTTAGCTGTTTCTAAAACAAAAAAAATCATGGCCCTGCTGTACCTCAGAGAAACTAATGATGAGCAAAAATCTTTTACTGCTGCAAAGAGCCACCAAGGTTCAGCAGAGTCCTGTAAACTATAGAAGAGGTGGGAGATTGCATCAGCTCTTACACCTGCCTTCCTCTAGTTTTCCATTAAAGATGGACTGTCCTGTGCTAGTTAGGTTATAGGAATTTTTTTTGTCTCTTTGCATCTATTTATTGATAATTACAGAGAAACCTACAGTAGAAAAGACAAATCAAAGGGTTTTCAGACAATAGTACAGGAACATAGAGAAGACCTTATCCTGTCATGAAGACCCAAGCGGAAGCCACCACCCTATGATAAGCTTTTAGTTCTCCACATGGAATTCCTTGATTTTTAAAATCTTCTACTAACTCCACTACTCCCTTCTTCATTACAGTTTCCTTGAAGTCCTCTTTGCACCATCTGAAGTTAAATGACATTTCCTCAAACAGTGACACCAGAAACACATCTCCTAATTTATACACAGACACTAGCAAAGTCCCATAAGTGAAAAGCCCATTACTCGCACCTGTCCTTCCTGGTAGGGATGAAATATAGGCTGACATACAGCACTCTGGGGAGTGGCTCTTTTAAATTTTGAGAAAATAATACATTTAGTTAAAGAAACAGGGTATAATAGCCATTTATGACATGAAATACTTTCTTTTCTTTGTTGTATAGTCAGGTATTTTCAGTTTTGGAAATGTCAACAGTGCAATCCAAAGGTACAGCACTCATTATCTATGAGACAGAATTTGCAATGCTGTATCAAAAAAAATGAAACAAGAACAAGAAAAGAGCTGACTTTGAAGACATAAAAAAACTACTAAATGAAAGTAAAAAAAAATAATCCAGATTTGCTCAAGAAGTTGAAAGTTTTAGGTGAAATGTTGTTGCACTGGAAAGGCCTCTTCATACCCATCTTCTCACTTTACCATTTAGCAAATATAATAAATATTGTCTATCTTACTCAGGGTACATGAGGGTCCATCCTCTTGTTCATTGCATTTTTTTCCTGTTGACACTCAGAAATTTTCACAAGCAAAGAGCTAAGGATTTTGGACTGGAAGAGGTTTTGAAAAAGGAAAAATGCATGAGGAGCAAAAATATGTTCAGAGTAATGGGTTAGATGTTTCATATCATTTCATTAACCAACACTGAAAATTCAGAAAAACAGAAAAATCAATGATAAAAACCATCAAAATGACAAGGAATATATAAATTTTCATCTTTTTTCATTAAAGACCCTTAATTTCCCAAGAGTTCTAGAGGAAAAAGCATGCCAAGAAGGACTGCCATGTAAAAAACCAAAATATTTATATTTATAAAAACAGTAAAATCTGTGTGGGGAATGTCTAAATGAAGAGCAGACATAACGTGACACTGGAGGAATGGAGAATATTAAAGAAAAAAACCAAACAGGTTTAGATTACTTCAAAAACAATAAAAAGGAGACTGATAGTAACAATATCTGCTCTTCTGTTGTGCGTGACTCAGAGCCCCTGGCTGTTCTGATCTATCTACTCAGACCTCCAGCAAGGACCTGATAGCCCCTATTAACTTTTCAGGAGAATTTGTTCCTTATAAATAAAATACAAAAGGAAAGAGACTGCAGAAAAATTAGGCAATTGATTCAGAGGAAACAAATAAAAACATAGCCTAAAAGGGGTAGTCCAAACCCAAGAAATCTATAAGCATCATGAAGGTTTTGGAAAAAATATTATATTAGGATCCCAGACAAAATATGTGCCGTACTTCAAAAGGAAAACAAAGCAATCTAATAACCCCTCTGCATGGCTCAATGGGAAAGTTAAAGAGGCTGTCACAGGGAAAAGGTCAACAGTTAAAAAATTGAAAGCTTGCTCAAATAAGGGAAACAGGTCAAAAAGAAAATAGGTCATTTGAAGGTTTAGGACTGCAGAGCATGCATAGGGTGGCTTTTCTTATTGATGGTCACATGTTCATTAAATGCTTCAAGAGCAGGATGCAGGTGACTTAATCAGTGGAACTGTTTGATGACCAAAGAATGAAAAAAGGACTCAGGAAACATAATCCCACAGTGAAAAAGCTCAGTGAACTCTTTCCATCAGCCTGCCCCATCCAACACAGGGGAAATACCTGCATATCTAACTTCTTCTGTAGTCAGTAGGTCAGAGAGGCTTGACAGGATACCAACAAATACATGGGGTGTTTCAAACCCTACAGGCAACAAAGACATCACCAGGACTGAATGGCATTCACCTGGGAGAACTGAAGAAACTGTGACACTGCCAAGCCACAGCTGGCACATGTCAAATGCACCACAGCTCGGATCCCCTGTGCTGGAGGAATGGTGGGGTGCCAAGGTGATTTGTCCCCAGAAAAGGGTCAGGCAGGGTCTCACAAACACAGACTGCCAACCCTGACCTCCAGCCTTAGTGTGACAGGGGAGTCTGTAATACAGTGAAAGGTCATGGAATCAAGACAGCCTGTTGGGATAGGGTCAGCACAGCAGCTGTGAAAGAAATCCCTGCCTTGGTTCAATGGCTGCCTCTCTAGGCTGATCCAGTGAACATCACAGGTTTGGTTCCCCAGAAAGATTTTGGGAAGGTTCTTTCTGGAAAGACCATCAAATAAGAAATGATGAGAGGTTGAAGGAAAAGCAGTTTTATGGATGGGAAGCTGTTAAAGGATGGGAACAAGAAGGCAGGCAGTGAATGGTCATTTCGCAGAGTGGAGAAAAAGGTTCAGCTATGAGATCAAAAAGCAAAAAGCATCATCAGAAAGGGCTCTGAGAACAAAACACAAAACTTCATATTGCCACTGTATAAAAACTTGGCACACCCACATCTCGATGATTCTTCATAGTTCTTATCTCCCCACCTCCAGAAGGTCCTTGCAAAGATAGACAAGATACAGAGAAGAAAATTATGATTAGGCCGTAGCTGCAGTATCTGTGAAAATTAAAAATATCTCTGTTTTACAGTTTGGGGAGAAGACTTGGTAAAAGTCTAACTGAAACTTCAAAAATTTATTAAATCAGTAGATTATCAGGATGCACAATTATTGTTCAACAGATCCCACAATGTTCAAACTATCTGGAACCCTTCAGAACTAGCTTCAGAACACAGAAGCTGATAGGGGCTTAGTCTAAAACAGTTGAAAGGATTTAACTTGCCACAGTTAGTGAAGTCATCCCCATGGGAAGTTATGGAAAGAGACAGGACCAGCAGGATCAGAAACAGATTAGCCATAGGTAACAAATCCACAACCAGATATGCTACTGGCTGCAGCTGGGCACACTGGGGAATACAGGGGAAGGGAAAGCACACTGCAGGTGGCAGATGGGCTCATGCTCACAGTCTCACTTTCTGCACTGTCAGAAGCCCGCCCTGTGTGGGCCACTGGTCAAACCCAGCAAGATATTTCATTTTTTCTCAAGAGATGAAATAATGTGACATAAGCTCTGCCCTGAGGACATCTCTATAGCAATACCTTATTTATTCTTTTCTTCTTCTCCTCTCATATCATCCATCAGTCTTGTTTACAGCATCAGTATAACCAAGGTGTCAAAGCAGCAGCCTAAACCTAGATAGATGCTTTATCAGGGTGGAAGCTTACTTGCCATTTCCTAACTCGCCCAGTTTTAATCCCTCATCTATTATTCTGAATAGATAGGATGTTTCTGGGAGAAATGAAAATATACAGAGGATCATAGAATAAAGAGACCTTTTATTCCAGTTTCATTCTTATATTTCATTCCCCTGCGTTCCTTAGGATGCCCATGGGGTTGATACAAAAAGACTGAAATGAGGAAAGAAATTTTCTTTGGTTGGTTGGTTGTTGTGTCTTGGGGTTTTTCCCAGCTTGTCTTGAGTCCCAGTATAGCTACAATACAGATTAAAATAACAGACTACCTCCAGGGTAGTGCAGAATTCTTGTCACTCAAATTTCCTTCTAGTGTCTGCATTGCCTACTGATGTTCACCTTCAATTTTCAGAGGGTCTAGGGTTCCCTACCACCCTAGCTTTATTTGATGTATAAGCAACTTGGGACAGAAAATGTCTGAATTTCTCTGTGAAAGGCATACTAATGTTTATGACTTCCTACATCTCAGCTAGGGAAGGCGAAAAACTCCCAGACAGGGAGTGAGGACCTAGACAGGCACCCAGACACATGCACACACTGATCAAAATGGAAATTAAAAAGTTCTGCTTTGAAAAACTAAGAAATATGGGTACATTTATTTGCTTTGCAATCTGTGTTTGAGAAATGCTTGCACAAATGTATGAAGTGTTGGCAGAGCACACCATCGCGTGCTGGCTTGTTTCAAGGACTATCAATTTGAACTAGCTGTTACACATAGTGGCCTTATTTCTGTTGGCCTGCAGTAGAATATTGGCTTTACTGTACAATTTGCTTAATTTTCAATAACTCTGATTTCCCTCCTGCTTTACGTACCTAACCAGTGGAAGAGAGATAAAATGTGACAACTCAGATACTCCAATTTAGCAAGATGCATTTTGCTAAATCATCCCTATGCATCAGAACCGCTGTCTATTTGTGTCTAGCAACATCTGGCAAACAAGCACTGATATATTACAATGTTTATCACGCCAGATGGCAATATGTCTTCAATGTCACCTGCAGGATGAAATAAAACATTTGTTACCACTGTTTCTTACCCACCCACCCACTTCCTCCTTCCCCTTCCCTCCAGTCATCATAAGAAAGCTCAATTCTCTGCTGACAGAGAATGTGTGGTTAAATATTAAAATAAATGTAGGAAATGACAACAGGTTACTACACAAACCTAATTGCTTAAAGGTATAAAGCATTTAATTAACTATGAATTTTATAGTAATTCAATGACATACTATTTTCACTATAAACACCACAATTTCTGCACAATTAAAAATTACTCATAAACTATCATTTGGGAAAATGTTAATTGTGTACTGCAAGGGAAAAAAAGTATCCAAGGTCATGCCTATTTGAATGCATGCTCATGAAGTCAAAAGGAAGCATTTCCAGCTGCATCCAAGGAATATCAAGTGCTTTCTTCTTCCACTTGGGATTCTCCATATGTTTCCTCCTTGAACAAGGGCAGTTTGAAGCCATTATAATCTTCTATTAATGGGATTTACCTATCAGTCTGTTTTCTGGGAGCACTCCTTGTGATGGATTTAACCGGAGGCTGCAAAATAGTAGGGTGAGGGAATAAAAAGGCATCATTCTCTTGGCTTGTTCATCAGAAAGGTTTGTTTTGCTCTGAATATTCTGTTATGCTTTATCAACAAAATCTTGGTTATCTTCTAGCAGAGTGTGATTTATTTTCTACATTTTAGACCAGTTAGAGTGAAAGTTTCTATGGATCAAACATGTATTTTAAAAGTAAAGGATATTTATTTTCAAAAATCAATATCAGAAACCATCAAACTTTGTAAGTCTCACAGTTTTTCATATATTATGTGTTCATTTTCCAGGAGAAAATGAATACAGTGTGTTTCACTAGAAGTTCCCTATTAGCAAGCAAACTGAGATACCTACCATTTATCAAAGAATTCAGCTTCCACATAAAAAATGCAAAACTGAAAACCACCACCCTTTTTAAGGTGTACTGGTGTTAGTATTCATAGATGAAGAGGAATTTTAGCAACACAGTTATCTTTGAATACTTTTCTAAAGGCCTGAAATAACAGCACAAAAATGATGAAGTGTTCATGCTTCCTTCGGCATTTCTATTTTAAGGCCTGTGGTCATTGGTCTGCATGACATAGGGCCAAAGAATTGTTCAGCTGGGTATTTGGTCCCCTAATTACTGTTTAATTTCACTTCCATTCTCACAAAATGAGTGTAAAAAATGAAAATGAAGTAGCAATTTGGGGGGGCCAAATGCCCAATTGTGCAATTCTTGACAGTGCAGCTACTTAATAGTGGTGGCAAATTAAGCATGACATCCAAGCAAATGAACCTTTCTTTAGATCATCTGGAGAAGGCCTTACAGCCACCAAACGTTTGGAAATCAATACAAGTCCTGCCTTTGACTTTAGAGGTATGGGGATTAGACCTTGCTTCACAAAAGGAAAGCTGGAGTGATTGTGAAGAGATGTGTTTCCTTCTTAGTTCAGTACCTGAACTGACATACATAAGTCTAAAACTAAGGATTTAAATAAAATAAAGTCAAATTTTTTGGGATCTTTGTACCTACCACTAAAAATGAAAACAGGGCTCAGGAAACATGCAAATTAGTTCCTATCTATAAAGGTGTCTACCTCCAACTGTGTATTGTCCAGTTTTGAACACCTAAGCTTGACAGTCTGACTTGCTTTCCCAAGTTCAGACCCGCATCAAATTTAGTTTCAGATGATGGAAGAAATAGGCTGATTCTGGTAATCTCAAAAGTGTGCAGGTGAGAAATAGGATCAACTTTATTTTTCTAAGACTCCATTTAAAATAAGTACATATTGTTTTCTTGAAACATGACATATAAACTGAAATTGCATATATTAAACTGAAGAAGGTAAAAGATCTAATGAAAGTTCTGTTTCTACAGTATGATTCTTCTAAGTCTATCTGTGCCCAGAAGACATAGTAAAGGACCATGACCTTCTGTACAAATACAGAAAATAGATTTGGTCCCCACTGGAAAGTCTCAAAAGACTATTAAGATCAGATTTCCAGAGTACAAGACAGAAAAGAAAAGAGGAGTTATTTTGGCCCAAATACTTCTGACTCAAAACAGGTAAAAGAGAGGAAGGAAGCCTATGAGTGCAGTTTCCCTGCCTGTACAGAGATGCTGAGGATTCATTTCAGATCCATTTCCTCTCACCTTAGCTGGTCACACATGGGGCATCTCAATCTAATGATTTCATATGCTCAGACGGATTGGCTGGTAGAGAATCAGCCTCCAAGCATCACACAAATGCTATGGTGTTGGGTTGGATCCCTCAGTTTCCATCAGTGACTGTCCAGGGAGAGGTCCTCTTCCCAAGGTCACAGGCTCTGCTTTAGTGCTACAGGGAGCTGAACTTGCCTCCCATAAGCAATGGGGAGGTGCGTGCAGAGAATGTAGAGACATTAAACCACCCTTTAAACCACCCAGGCAGTGGCTGCTGAGTTACAGTAGCCCCGGGCTCTCTTCAGGCTGTTATCCTGTCCCAGGATATGGTGTGGTGAGCTGCTCTGAGGGCAATGTGGGTATACCCTGGGTCCAGTGAGTCTCTGTGGGATCATTCTTTGCCTTACACAGCATGTCAAAGCTCACGGAAAGCAATTTTTCTTTCAGTGCCTCCTTTTCAACAGGGGAGCATTTGAAAGGAAGCACTTGCCCCTTGAGTGCTCAAGTGTGTACTTTGTATTGCCAAGAAAGGGCACTCCAATAGCTCTTCTGGGAAAGCACACCATATTTCACATCACCCCATGCACTTTCAAGGGGCTCTGCAGAAATGGCTTTTTCTGGGACATCTATGAAATATAATTAGGAAGAAAAATAAAGAAGCTTTCTTCTCTTTCAGTCTGAGATAACCCACAGTGAGAAAAATAAGACTCTTTTGCTTTTTCCTTACCTGAAGTGCTCCAACCTCTGAGAGGTCATCTTTGAGACAGAGGTGTTTTAATTTCCTGACTTTTAAAGCAAACAATTATGACATTCAGGGAGACAGTGTGGATTTTGTGCAGTTAATTTCTGAGCATGGAAAACACCAGCAGTCTGTATTCACAGACCCGCAGCCATGCTCCTCTATGGGACCATCAGGACGGATATCTGCTGGAAGAGCAATGGCTACAGCTGGTACCATGGTGCTTATGTTACTGTTCAATGCAAGGGGTGGGGGTAATGTACTAAGGCCAGAGATGTCTGCTGTCTCCCAGGTTATCTCTAGTGCAAACCACATGTAGGGTGAAATGAAGATGAGTATTTATAGCAACAAAATTGGCTTTTGTTTTTAATTGTAGTATAGCTCATTTGGGCAGTGTTGAAAGAAATTAGATCTTTTCATAGTATTTTGCTTTGGTTTTTTCCACCAGTGTGAGCTGTAGAATGAAAACCAGGGATGTTTTGAATCACCTCTAAAAAAATCAAATGCAAGTAATGACATCTAATACTCTCTACTACTTTTTTCTCTGCTTTTGTGTTTATAAACACACAGAGGTCCATGGGAAAAATATTCTGAGCACTTTGGCTGCTGCCAGGCTGTCTTTTATATTTGTACAGATGACACATAAAGGACTCATTAGGTCTCTGCTCACTGACACCATACACCAGGCTGGCCTCAACCATAAGGAGAAACAACAATACCAAGGTACCATGCGAGGGTAAAGCACCAAGCCTTGTGTGATCATTTTTTATGTTTATGGCTAGCTTCTCTGTCTCCCTTCAGACTTCTTTCCTTGCATGCAGAGGCTTCTTGCTCTTGAACTTCTCTGAAAAACCTGGAAAAGTTTTCTTTGACAAAAACGTTGCATTTGTTACTTTTCTTCTGAACTCTCCCTAACTTTTCTGTGTTGTCTTTGCAACACAACATTTGTAATAGACTTCTGCATTCCAATTATAATCCCAGGAGTGCTACACAGAGAAAAAAAAAATTGCTTGCCTTATATGCACATAACCATCTTCCTTGTTCCTCTTGTCACTGGCCTGAATGCAAAATCTCAAATCTATTGAGACATTTCTTCAGCTCAAATAAAAATGTAATGACTTTTCATAAGGGGTTTTAAGCCTGCAATATTGAAACTTTGGGATTTCCTGAAATTGAGAAGTTGTGACCCAGCACGTTACGGCATGGATCAGACTGACAGCTCTCACCCTTCTGCATCACACAGCTATTGCTTCCCTCTGCAGACATAGCTAGCACAGCTTGGGGGGAACCCTGGCTGGGAAAGCAAAAGAGAGCAGAGGAAAATGTTCCTCAGGCAGTCTGGAGGGTGGGATGGACAGAAGAGCACAAGTGAGAAGCTCAGTACAGATACAGAAATCAGAAATAATCCCTTGAAATGAAGCAGACAGTATGTCTAAGGAGAAGAGGGAAGAGGGACACTGTAACTTTGAGCTGGTCTCAAAGAGACTGGGTTGCACTGTTCCAAGGAGAGAAACAGGTGGGGTAAGAGGAACGAGGAAATCACTTATGCAGGTGCCTCTCTTGGCCTGGAGTGACATTTTTCCTCTCATGTGCAGTGTGTATGTAGTCAACTAGCCTAACTTGAAACTGCTAAATGCGAGTGACAAGAATTTCATCCCATCACTCTAAAACATCCACCTGCAGGAATACCCATGTTCTAATCAGCTGGAGATCATGGAGGCACGGGACTTCCATTAGAGCCCATTAAAAAGGTGATGTATCTCACTAGAGCTAGGAATGGTATTACAAAAGACATGTTTGGGCCAGCGTGCATTGGCATTACTGAGCCCTGGGCTGTGGACACCAGCAAGAGTAGGCCCTGCAAATTAGAGTCAGACAAGTCAAATGTAGTGTTTACACTCTGCTTGCACAGGGTCTGGTTCTAATCTCATTAGTATAAATCAGTAGCAAACTTATTTATGTCATTACAGTTCTATCAAGCAAATCAAGGTGCTTGGGCCCCATTTCACCTCCTCTTACTAATATTCTGTCAGGATTATTGATAACGCTGGTGCACAAGCAAGGAAACTATGAAAAATACTCATTTCAAGCTCCACTGAAAGCAGAGCAAAATAATCAATATACACTTATAAACAAGAAAGAAAAGAACTTTGCTTTGGAACAAAACTAGGCTTACAAGTAAAATGTGTGAATAATTGGAAGAAAATACTAAGTAAACAATTAAAATAATTTGTTTAAAGGAACATTCTCCAGATAAAAAAAATCCATACCTAGTATGTTTCTACTCTTTTTTGTTTGTCTGCTTCCTTTTTCATTTAGCTTTCTTTTTCTTTTTTTTCTTTTTTACTTTTCCTCTCCATTAAATGCAATTTTTGTCCATTTGGTTGTGTCTGAAGTCAGTTTTATTTCCATGTTCTTTGTTTTTGGAACACTGCTCGCTGGCTTTGCCTCAGATATCTTTTTAGATGAACAAGAACCTGAAATGAATCATTAAGCATTTTGTGCTTTTCTGTTCCTTCAGTTTGCACAAAGATATATTTTGCTTTTTTTTCTTAGTATCACCAAAATTAGCTATAATTTCAATCAAAAGGGAAAGTTCTACCAGAAAAACAATAACAAAACTAACTCGAGTTTGGAAGAAAATCAGACATACTATTTAGTCCCTAGTTTGTTTTTTTTTAATTACTTAATACTGTTTTCAAAAATTTCTTTAGAATGTACCCTTATATATCTAAAATAGCATAAGTTGTTGGTTTCTCTTAGATAGACCATAAAATGGAGATTAATTTTGTGATTGGATGCTCAGCTGGAGTTATTCTTTACTTACCACAGAAAAGCAGATGTTTCATATCCTCTGGGTAACTGTAGACCATAAAAAGTCATAGAAAATTTTCTCCATTAAAAAAAACAAACCCCCAAACTAACCACATAATAGTTCCACATTGCCTCCATTTGAAATACGGGCTCATTCACCAAGAACACTAAAATATGACAATCCTATATGAATTTGAAGCACATAATTAGAGCAAGCCTCAATAGAAAAGTCTTGGTTTTTAATGCTTTCTTTGAGCTGTAAATATTTGTTTCTGTACAGTTCAAATGTATTACTCAGTCACTAATGAGAATGCAATATTGACTGTCAGCAGGAGAAAAATACTTTGCTGGGAATGTCCCAAAGAATAACTGAAATTCAGACAGCTGAATAGCAATACTTTTTTTTTTTGAGCAGGGATGTATGGAAAGGTTCCTTTGTATAACCTTGGATGTGAATTTGTTAGGAAGCGTGTAGGTTGATCTCTGGTGTCCTTATGGTCATGATATCACGGAGAAGTGGTTTAAAAAAGGGGTAATGGTTTCAACCTGAAAGGAGGTAGGTTTATATTAAACATTAAGAAGAAATTCTTTACTCTGAGGGTGGTGAGGCACTGGAACAGGTTGCCAAGAGGAGCTCTGGATGCCCCATCCTTAGAAGGGTTCAGAATCAGGCTGGATGGAGCTTTGAGCAACCTGGTTTAGCAGAAGGTGTCCCTTCCCATGGCAAAGACATTGGAAGTAGATCTTTAAAGTCCCTTCCAACGCAAATCTTTTCACAATTCTATGATTTTATTATTTAATCTGACATCATATACCAGTTACTTGAATTACCAATGCAAGAGAAGCCAGGTGACTCTCATTTCTTATCACAGAAACATCTGTCTTGGAGAAAGAACAAGTCATTGCGGACAGTTACGACAGACCACTAAATATGCAGTGAGCTCACAGCCCATAGCCCAGGCCTTGCTCTTGATCTCTCTCCTGAATTAACACTCCTCATTCCTACTGCAGGAGACATTAACAGCCAGAGGCAAAAAGCAGGGTCCCATTAGGCTGCACAACAGGCAGGGCAGAAGCAAGGGGAAGCTCCTTCCATAGAGGAACAGCTGAATGGGAGGTTGGCCAAACTCAGCAGGGAAATGAGACAGCAGGTGGGAAGACAAGATAGGAAAGGGAATTAATGGGGAGAACAATCTTGTTTCACATGCTGGACCATAGCCTCTGTGCATCGTCTGGCACTATCCCGCTCAGCCTCCAGGCGTCTGTTGCACTGTTTCTGATAGAGGCTCTTAGTGCTGTGAGCTCTTGGGCAGCCCTGAATAAATTCACAGGGCTGCTCGCTGTCCCTTCCAGTAATGTTGTGTGGCTGGGAGATTTCCTGACACAGACACTGATCATTTCATCATCACATATGCGAGGAGAGATGACCAGACACAGATAACTTGAGCAGGAGGACAAAATGCTCTGTTAGAAGTTAAGGAAGTGGAAGCTTTTGCTCATCAATGTGAAGCAGTTATCTGAAACATTACAATGTAAAATGGACTTGAATATTATTAGTCATGAAGAGATTAAACTACCCCACCAAAGCAAAGTCCAGTTAAACCTACTTTCATTGATTAGATATTGGTAAAAGCAGTGTTTTCTTTTTCCCTTAGCCAGAGATCTCAAAGCACTCAACAAAGCTGGTTCTGCATTATTTCCCTTGAGCTGCAGGTTGCTTCTCTTTGATTCTTGGGGTTCTCCTTAGTGTCTGCAAGGCCCCACGCCCAAAACCCTGTCCAGGTTCAGAGCTTCATTTCTCTTACACCTTTTTGGAAGAAACAAACAGCAGGATGACAGTTCTGACTCCAAAATCTTTCAAGTTCAAGCTAAAGCCTGGCAACTGGCAGCCTGCCACTCCCTGTGCAGGCTCTCTATTGATTGCAAGAGCAGCTTTGTGCAGAGACAGCAGTTTTCTCCTCCACAAGTGCAAAAATCAGAGCCAATTGGAGCAGAGGCTGATGGTGAAACAGAAATCAGAGTGGAAGCAAAGGAAAACTAAAGTCACAGAAATAAGACGGTGTAGATAAGATGTGCACAGAAACTAAGTCTTGGGCAGTTATTTTATGCCAGTGGAGTGGTTAAGTGAGATGCTTTACTCCATACAGCCCTAGCAAGGTCAAAAGCAGCCATCAGATCTTTTATTCTTTTCCAAACACCCTCAACACTGGTTATCACTGAGTAGCTACTAGAGCATTAGCAGCGCAGTGAAGCAGTGTATTTTTGTCATTTGTACTAATATATTTACTCCCTTAAAACTTGCCAGGGTTTGTGACTAACAGCATCAGATACAAATCAGCAAGTGTTGTATTTCAGAACCTGTTTTTCTAGAACCTTACAATGCTAAACAGATCCTTATGCCACGGCACATCTCTCTTTTCTTCTTTGATTTCTTTTATTTCCTTCAGCAAAGCCCCTTTTGAAACAGTGAAGAATTCCACACAAGGCAATGAAGATTCAATATACATTACTTAAAGAGAATTATTTCCCTATAAATTGATTTTTAAAAAAATCTTGGCATTTTGACCAAAACCACATATCTTAAATTATCTCGTATCCCTCCAAACACACAGTCCTAAGCCCTTTTTTGTCTATACTAGAAAGACAGTCATACTTTGGCACAATTTAAAAGGTTTTGAGAATGATGATGATTTAAAACAAAGTATTCCCCAAGCAGGCTGTGGACTTGAGCAGAAACAGCCGCAGAGTCCTGCGGGGACTTCACAACACAGAATTGATTTAGCAGGGAAGTGTGTAGACTGAACAGTGATGGATGCTGTAGAAAACTGTGATATAAAAGATAGATGGCCATTTGAAAAAGATCAAGGAAAAAACACAGTGAAAACCGGGAGAGCCTCCAGCTTTGTTCAAACTATGATCAGTATCAGGCCTAGTAAGGCCTCAGAGACAAAGTGCATGGAGAAAGCCATGTTCTGCAGTGTCCTTTCCCTTCAGAAGGGCTGCCCCAGTGCAAAAAGCTGTTGCTGCAATAAATGTCATTAGACATCAACACAGTTGTATGAAAACTCCTCTTACACAACATAGGGACATGCACATGGGGTGCTCACACACTGAAATACTGATATTGCTGGTGCTAGACTGAGGGAAAATAAGCATCTAACATCCCCTGGCTTCTCCTGGACAGGGGCTGAGCCCCCAGATGTGCTCCCAGCTCCCTTTCCTGCCTGGGCTGGAGCAGGTGCTGTGTGCAAGGTGCTGCATGGATGGTCACCATGGGGCCAGAGGTCTTATCCTGAAAAGGATGGCCAGCATGGGAGAGGAGGAAGTAGCATGTGCCCTGCACCGCTTGTCACCAGGAGCTCATTAAATATATCTCTTATTGCTTTCTCTTTTTTTGCAAGAGAATTGTTTGTGGTGACTAAAGATGAAGGCTATCCATCAGTCTTACTCTTAGAAAGCACTTCAGGTCCTTTTATGTTCTGCAGGCAGAAGATGGAGTGATGGAAATATGCCTGCAAATATTCCCTGTCCACTCAAGAAAACATATCCCAAGACAAAATGTTATAAAAAATCCATCACACTATTTTGATAAATTCCTCCAAGCTATATAAAACCTCATCCCATTGTAAACACCAGAGGATGCAATTTTTATAAAGATGCTAACAGAAAATAAGTACATTTGTGCTTGCAAATGTAAGTTAAATTCCAAGGGCTCATTTTGAGACTCACTTCCAATTCTTAATTTTGCAAATGCTGTTAATACCTTCAACACCTTATTAGCATATCCTGTATGCTCTTTAAATTATACAGGAGCTGCTATCAAAAACCTGCTAAGGGAGATTCCAGAGAAACTTGACACACAAAAAAATATGCTTAATATCTACATTTTAACATTAGTCAGAGCCTACATAGATCAAAGATATACTCTGGAACAGCATGATTATAAGCCTGCACCAGTGAAAAATAGGAACCAAATGAAAGGGCAGGGCCCTGAGCATCTGCATATCTGTAGACTAAATACACTCATAAAGGAAAACGCTTTGGGAGACACTAATGATCTGTACACTACAGCAGTATGAGAAGAGCTACAACAAAAGACTGGCACTGGAATCCTAAAATTATAGCCATAAAATTGCCATTTTTCATCCTCGAAGTTTCTACTCCTTTCCATCTGGTTCTTCATACGAGCAAAATTCTCTATTTATTATAATATTTAAATGAAGAAGCCTCAAACATAGATAAGCAGAAGACTTTGTCCATGAAAAATTCTTACAAGTGCAAAATTTGTAACAGGAAACTTTGAAATTCAATACATTTCTGTAAAATCTTTAGAAAATATTGTGTGGACAAACCAGCTTCTTTCAGCATACATGAGCAAAAATAGAGCCAATTTTGAAAGGGTTGAAAACATTTTTCTGCAGTTCTTCTTTGAATTTCCAAACCACAGGAAGGGTTGAAAATAATGTCAAAGTAAAAGAATTCATTAAAGAAGGTGGGTTGTTTTTTCCAACAGATTCATAAAGTAAGCTTTCAGTCTTGGAGCAATGGATATTCAGAAGTTTAATTCAATGACCATGTTACTTGGCTCACTTGCTGATTGCCAATTTTGCTGATAATTTCTTGATCTGAATAACTCCCCTTAGGAAAAAAAAAAAAACAAAACCAACAACTAGGTAGCAGACTCATTTATCTGCCCTGAAACTACTAAACAATTGACTGATTTCAATCCCCTCATTTGAATTTCCAAATACAGAAAAGCCTCTAAATGCCAATATATTCCTTTCTACACTCATATGTCAGAATATGCCAGAAAAGTTCGCTAACATTTTTCATTCCCATGAAGTGCAGAGTTTTGCAGGTTGTGAACAAAGATCATTTTGTCAGCTCATAAAATAGTTTTATGTGAGGAAATACAGCAGCAATTCTCTTCTATTTCAGAATTAAGGAGTGGGAATCTTAATTAGACATAGGGATAATATCAGCTAGTTACCTAGAACAGAATAAAATGCATAAAGGGTATAAAATCTTATGCTTCAGGACATTAGTCAAGCAGTAATGAATGGGTTAGCACAGAAATACCCCTGGGGAGTAGACAATTTTTTCATTTCCCCCTTCATTTATCGCCTTTGAAAGTTAACTCATCTGAACAGGTGTAAATGAGTCCAGTGGGTCTAATGAGACACATGAAAAAGATGATGGGAGTTACAGTGAAGATCGCTAGTTTGGAAACAAGCTTTGTGAGAAGAAATAGCTGAATAATGCATTAGCTTGCCTGATAGTCACCCCTGCTACTTTTACCCCGGCTCCTCACCCCACATTTCACCACTGATTACCGAGGTGAAGCAATTAGGCATGTCGATTCTCAACTACCCATAACCTATTGCTGGCTCCCCAGCAGGGATGAGCCTATTATGTACATATGAATGCAGCAGCTTTCCCATTTGTACGGACCAGTACTTTTCTAGGATCAATTTAGCTCACTGTTATAATGTGCAAAAGAGATGTAATGTGTCTTCTCACTAAACCAAACAATATCTTTCAGTGAATTTTTTGTCTTCATCCCAGCATGTGCGCTTTCCGTGGAGGAAACACGATGTGTTATATGAGTTTAGGTGTCAGCTATGGCTTGTCTTCAGTGATGGTTGTTTATATGCAGAGATGACTCTTGCTGCAAAATCCTAACGACAAGGCACAGATTGTAACCTGAGTAAAACTAAATGAACTGAGCCCTACAATCCCCACTAGCAATTGATTTTGGCTACTAATTTGTGGCAAAAACTACCAGCATCCAGTCTCTCCTAGTGTTTTACAGGAAGATAGCTGTAAATCCTGCAGAAAACCCCCTCTCTGCACTGAAGACAAAGCTTATGTGCATAAACTGAGCTGCCAATAAATTCAATGCAAGTTGTCCCTAAGCCAGATTCTCAGCTGGTGCAGACTGGCACAGCTCCACGCATGTCAATTACCAGCAATATGATGTCTGTCTCTGCTGCTGGTAGTCTGTGTGCTAATTTGCAGCAGGAGAGGACGTATCACACTGGATGGCTCTTGCTGGGCTGCAGCAGAGCACAGTGAATTAACTATTTGCATGGTTTGATGGTCACCTCCTTTCACCCAGGACTGCAGTCACTCAGGCTTTGATCCAGGCTTGGTTCCCAGCCCTGCAGAAGGGGATCAAAACATCTCCTTGGTTGCAGTAATTGACCCCTTAAAGTGTGCTGAGTAGCTGCCAGCCTCTCTCGTGCCCATTGCAGTGTCATATTTAGAGTCAGGAAAAGAAGGGCTGTGGGTAGCCCTGTGGCCTGCCTGGTGTAGAGACACTGCAAGCAGGAATATAAACATTCTGTGAGCTCACAACAATTATTTATCAGTTAATGCACACAGCAGGCAGGGAGGGATAACAGGCTACTAGGCTCAGCAGGAGCACACTTGCTGCCCATGACAGAGGCACCCCATGAGTGTCTGTTGTCCAGGCAGCTGTCAGTCAGATGGGGAAGTGTCAATTTCGTTGCTGGAAATGACTGAACTTCAACCTTCCTGAATTGCTCTCATTTCTTGAAGTTTTGTGCCATCACATGTCAGTAGTTTTCTTATGAGGACTTAATTTTGCTTCTGCCAGTGTTTTGAATTTTCTTATTTTGCATGGCTTTGGCTCGTGTTCCCTTAGATCTTGACACTTGCTCTTTTCATTCAAGCTGAGCTGAAATCAGAGAACTTGGTTTCAAAATCCGAGGCATGGGTCACAGACAGCTAGAGCCCTGGGCTGCATGCTCCATTGCCATCTCCAGCAGTGCAGTCCCACTCCTCCCTTCACACCAATACCAGCCCATCAGCAGCTGAGCAGCAAACCTGGAGACAGGATCAGATCCGGGCAGAAGCAATTACTTTTTTCTTCCACATGTTTTCTGCTTGCAGCCAGGCCTCACAACTGTTGGCAGCAGCACTAAGGAGGGAAACAGAACAGCTATCCAAGGAAAAGCTGGGAGGATAGTAATCTTGTAGCTTTAATCAGAAAGGGGACCTGTCTCTACCAATTGTGAAACTATAATTTGAGAACAACCCCTCTCAAAAACCTAGTAGCAATTTAAGGAAATATCCATAGGAGATGTGAGTCTTCCTTCCCCTAGGTAAAGTAGGGAAATGAACTCCAGTCTTCCAATCCTGAAAAAGCTCTCTTGATATTGAAGGACTGATTAAAAGGAACATTTCACTTTATCCCTATATTTTGGGGAAAGTCTTTAAACAAAGTCCTCTAGAGCCATTAGTATAATTTTTCCTAAAGATTTCCAAAATTAGAATAACATTCTTCATTTACAGATCAAATTAAATGTTTCCAGTGTTTTATTGATTTTTTTTTATTTAGACAAGTTAAAAAATAGAAAAAATTGCATGTTGGCAAAAAACCTTCCTCTTCCATTTAGCATCCAAATCAAGAAGACAATTATTCATGGAGTCCTATCCTGCTGTGCTGCTCTAATATGTATTTTATATAGAAACCATTTCCTACATTTCACGCTGTTCTCTATTTTCTCAGTGATGTGTCCCAAAGGCTAGTCTTAAGGAATTACTTGACCTCTAGTGTCCCTGAGATTTTCAGAAAGAATCTGCTGGAGATGCTTACTGAAACAGAAGGTGGAAAAGAAAACAGACTGAGGACAGCTTCTAGAGGTTTTTATTTCAGAGAGTGAGTTCAGGACCACCTTTCTGTAAAAAACAGTGGTGCAGCCTGATTTTCCATATTAATGTCTGCTGCTGGGGGTAACAGTAGGAAAAAAGAGCTTTCTGATCCTTCTTTCATCTGTGCTGATACTCTGAATAAAGATTGCATACAGACTTCATCGCCATTTAACTGTACTAGTTTTAAAACTTTCGCTCTGACTTAGTTCTTCTGAAACTTTTCACCGGAAGGAAAAATTACAGTATCCAAACCAATTCTTGAGAGAAAGCTGAACTGACAGAGAGATTTATTCATTTGGGCCTGTTGTCATTGAAATGTCTGTGTTGGTCAGACTGTAATTAAAAATTCTGTTTGACTGATGCACAAGGCAAATTTTTCAAAAATTTTCTATATTTTAGAACCCAAAGAACCACCTTGAAAGAACCAGGTCCAGAGCACATAGCACAGCAGGTGTGAACACATGGTCTAACAAGGCTGAATTACAACAGGTGAACAAATTACCAGTAGGCAGCTCCCACATCTGGACAGTTGTGCCTCCTGGCTTATTCCAATAATGAAATGGAATATATTAGGGGAAGCAAAATGTGTTTCCCCAATGGTTGGGAAAAGCATGAAGAGTCAATTATTACCACACAGCTGCTGGGCAATGATTTCTTATGGCACAATGATTCAATCATTCTTGATTTTGTGCTGAAAAGGTACAGAGAACCAGTGCTAGGTGGTAACTTTCTGACTTTACCTGGCTTGATTACACTTCATCATATGTAACTTTAGATTTATTCTCAGGAATAATGCAGTCATTTTCTCTCACATTGCCTAAAAGGGCTTGTGTGGGCTTTCTGAAAGCAGTTTGGAATACTAGAAACTTAAATTCTATTGAAAACAGGGAAGTATTTACATGTGATACAGTACTTGTCCTAATGTATACCTGCCAAATTGCATTCATCTTGTAACTTGTCACATCAACATGTTTCAAGATGCATGACAAGATGTTTTACAACCTTAAGGTGTTTCTGTTTGTGAATTATTTTACACTGAAAGAACTTGCAATGAGACTTTGCTCAATCTGGTTATTTTTGTGTGCAGCAACTTGCAAAGCTTTGTATTTCTGTACTCTTTTGGACAATTAAACTTTCACTATGATTAACAATAACAATATAAAAAATGTTTCCACTGTATATACTTTTAATTTCTGTCTTTTTCTTCTACCATTTTTTGTGACAAAATCTCTCAATGAAGTAGGAAACAAATAGGAGTATGTAGCAGTCATTTCCATTGGAAGGTCAATGTTTGACTTCTTGCTCTTTGTTGTTAGAAGATTTTTTTACTCCCTAGCAATTCTTTATATTGTTATAAAGAGCTCTGGGTTATCATTTTGGCCTTTTCTGTAAGTTGGATTTCACCTGATTAAATGTCTTTAGTGTGGACTTCAATAGCTGGGGAGATTCCTAGCTTCCCCTTATAGTTTTTTGGAAAGAAATTAACATTGAAGCAGAATGGATTATTTTACCCTCAACTGATAATTTAAAATTGGACACCTAAAAGGAGGCACCCAGTTTGTGCTCTTAGATGCCTAAATCACTCCACTAAGGGAATCTGATTATGACAGAGATTTATTCAGAGCAGGAATCCAAAACTGAAACAAAGTGATCTGATGCTTTTGCAGATTTTTCCCAGGGTCTTGTTGTTGAAAGGAAGTGGAAACTGTACACAGTTTGTCACTGCTGCCATATCTCTACCTTTGAAAGCTTCATTCCACCTGCCTTTATCAAACAAACATTGCTGATCATCATGATGATGAAGAATTAAACGTATGTGCAGTGCCACCATCCCAGCCTCCACAGCTATAAAAATATCCTCTCTCTGAGTATCAGTTGTAAGTATTCAGTTGAATTTAATTACCCTCTAGAATGTTAAATAAAGGTTATCTAATACTTTATTTTGGAGGTGGGGGAGGGATTTCTAACCTCAATCACATAATAATATTGAACGAGCTGCATTTCAATCTTGTTGGCCAATAAAACATTGATTACACAGCTGATGCCACAGTAGAAAAATTATATCTCTCTGAGAAAGCTTGTGAGCATTTCACACAACAAAGGAAGTGTACTGTGCATAGAAACCTTATGCAATGTGTTACACAAAACTAACATAGCGTGGAGTGTATTATTTCCTAATATTCACTTTTATGGTACTTCTAAGAGGTCTGTAAGTCATCTGTTTAGCCTGAAGAAATACCTCCTGATAGTTACAAAGCCAGGAAAAATCTGCAGCTCAGAATTCACAGGCTTTCACTAACACTACTGAACATTTTAGAGGTCAGCTAAATCTCAGCCCAGGTGGAACTTGTGACAAGCTCCACAGATCCAAATTCTGGCTTCTTCTGCACATCTATTCTTTTGAGCCTGGTCTATTAACCCTTGGCAAGTCATATTTTATAGAGCTTCTGATGTACTCTGCATTACCACTTCAGAAATTTGTCTCTGAGAGAAAGTAACTCTGCATGTTCTTTACAGCTCTCTTATTTAGTTCATATTTGGAAAACCAGACAAATATTTTTTCCTTATCTGGAATAGGAAGATTTTTAGAAAATTGAACAGACACAGTCCCTGAAAACTATGCTCGTATATGCTCCTGTGATAAACCTCTGTCTATGTCCTAGCTGGCCATGCCCAAGGAAATCTAGTTTTCTTTTTCTTCCAAGGAGCCACATTTCAAAAAGATACAAAGATATTTCTCTATGAAGCCTTTAGCTATATTTGCAAAGAAACTTAATGAACTTTACTTTTGGCTAAGGCCTTCAAAACACATCCCACCTTCTTTCCCTTTCTTGGCATTTGAATGCTGTTTAATCAGTCACAAGAGCTAAACAAAGTGAAAGAACCAGGAGAGGAAATGTGGGGTCAAATTATCTAGTTCTTTTCACGCTTTATGCCAGAAATCATCAGTGAGACATTGTCTGATTGGTTCCAATCTCATTTAATAGCCAGCTAAAAACATTCCTTAAAGAAGCCAGTAACATTCAATGACTCTAAGTACAAAAGGGCATTCAGGGATTTTGTTTCTCAGTCCAAGGAAAGTGTTCAGAATCCTTTCTGATAAGATCATTCAGTACCTTTAATTTCTCATTAGAGCAGTTTTCAAGAAGTCTAAAGTCAGATTTCCATTCAGCCGCATCTTGTGAATACAAGTTACTGTGCTGGTAAAGTGTTTGTTAATTAAAAAGAACATGTGGTATAAATGCGTGTGTTCTCTTGATCTACTTTAGATAAGTGTGCTTGCCCTCTTTGGAACACTGTGGAATGTGTTTTATCATACTCTTTCTCAGATGGGGCACCTAACAACTTGTGAGGCTATTGGATGAACAGGTACTGAACAGTTCACAGGCAGTATAAGCATGTTTCTGACTTGATAATAATAGGTGGAAAATTCATATACCTTTAAAGAAAGAGAGAAATTCACTTGGAGTAATTAAAATCTGAGGTAGCAACAGATCTCGACTCACATGTAAAAGGACATGTACAAACACCAATCATTGCTTACTCTTCTTATGCAAACTTTGTTGTTAGCATTACATTGTGGGTTGAGAAGTAACAAGCTACAGAGTTTTCCCATTCCAGCTCTGTGGCTCTGCTTTAGGAGACAAGGGGTGGGGAAGGAGTGCTATCTTGTCTTTTATCTCCCTCACCCTGGGCAAGATGAGCAGATGTTTATGGTATGAGGCTTGACTTCAGCCTTAGAAGAGAGAATAGAAAACATGTACTTTCCAAATAAATACTCATGTATATAAGCTTGCTCCTTTTGCTATAGATTCACAGTGATTCCCCAATTTTACCCTTGAGAGAAAATAATAAAAAGAAAAATAAAAGAGAACCTTCTTTTAAAGCCACTGCCTTGTAGCTCCATCACACTCTTGTTCAGCCATAGCCAAGGTGAGAACTGCCCTTTCCACACCATCTTGGGTGCCCAGAGCCAACAGTGCTCTCTGCAAAGGCTCTGCTTTCACTGCCAGCCCACAAGTAAAAGGCACTCAGCAAAGTGTGAGACAACAAATAGCAGGGCCCACACCAAACACCAGAAACCCATAACTGTGTTTGAAACAGAGGAGGAGACAAGGGAGTGAGATGGCTGGTAGGTTCTTGTGTAGTATGGGAAGTATCACTCGTAACAGATTCAACATAAATCCTTATGCTTTTCTGCTGCATGCAGCTTTTGTGCTAAGCTCGCCATTTTCATGATTCATTCCTGAACAAGTGTTTCCTCCTGTGTATCACATGAAATGAAGCAAGGTCCTCCAAAGACATGATAGATATTTAGACCAATGGATAGCTGAGAACCCCAAAGTACCCAGATGGATTTAATTTTCTAAAAACTACCTTCCTGGAAAGCTAAGTTTCTCAACAGAGTAAAAAACACAGGATTACCCCAATGTATTACCTTATACTTGTCTCCCCTAAGAGGTGTAAGCAAAATTTTGACACAAAACACTGCACCTATGGTAAGAAGTCCAAATATGTCCAGGAATGTTCTTGCACCCTGAATCAGAGTCATCATTGCTAATAAACCATTAGATTGTTCTCCAGTATACACATGGGCTTTTCACCCCATCTCTTTTACTGAAATCCCAGGTGTGTCCTAGATGTTAGACTGCCCAGGAACCATTCCCAAAAGATAGCTGGCTTCACCCTCTCTTGGTGTCTTAAGCACCTACCTACTGTAAAGGGGAACTGATCCAGAGCAATATGCCTCCACACCCGGTAGTTTTCACCACCAAGCTTAACCTGGTGAGATAGATATAGATCAGATAGGTTAAGGTGCTAAATTAACATCTAGCAGACAAAGGTATCTTCTTTCTCCCAGCCCTGGAGTATCCCAGTACTGCTAAGGTCAAGGGCAGTGACAGGGTTCTAGTGTCCCTGAAAATTAATTTAATTCTATTTGTGTAGAGTTTTAGAAGTCTGATGATAGGTTTGGACATTTTGTCCAAACTCTATGTGACAGTCTTAAATATTGGCTGTATTATTCCCACAATCTCTTTAGAAATACAAACATCAATTTGCCAACAAAAGACAAAGCTGACATGTTTGTACTACCATAACTTGAATGTGGCTTAAAATTCACTGTTGTGTGGCACAGGAAGTATATTATTTTAATCTTAACTGCAGAAGTCTCAACCAGTGAGATAATAAATTCTGAAACAAAATAGAGCAAGGCCTTTGCAATCCATGTTTTACATCTGTTTCTTGAAATAAAAAGCAGGTTGTGGCTCTTTGTCACACCTGGTGGCATATAAAATGTGAAAAGGATTTTTGAGTTCCAGTCCAGGGCTGTTAATAATTCTTTTGAAAATCCTCTGTTTATGTCTCATTTCCAAGTTGAATGTGGTTTTACAGGAGTTGCACATGGAATTTGCAGAATGGACTCGGTCTTGAAAATAACCTGTGATTAACCAAAATGAAACCCCTGCACATTTTTAATTTGGTCTCCCATTTCTCTTTAATTATTTGGTACAAGGTATATAATGATTCCCTAGCATGATTGGGTTACGGTGTGATTGTCACATATAAGTCCAGCATGGCTTACTGAATAGACAATACTTTTAAAAATGTATTTTAATTTTAGACCTCTTCCTTTAAAAGGTAAGTTATTTGTTTCTTGCTAAGATATTAAACCCTACTTCGTCCATTAATATCTTTAAGAATTATCCTTATTAATCATTGTTGTCACAGCAAAGTGACTGGAGGCAAAACAGAAAGTCAGCAGTGATTAAAATAAATTATGAGAGAAATGGAGCGATTGTATGGACACAGTACTTTAAATCTATAATGCAGACTGATGCTTGCACTGGAGACAAAACTATCCTGGTGGTCTTCAACTCTTCTTCAATCAATATCCCATCTGCATCTTAAAAAGCAAGCTTGACTCTTGTTTCTCTCCTCACAGAGAGACATGGTCTTTTATGATTGAGACTGTCAGCTGGCTCTAAGTGGTGTCATTCTGCTGGAGTTATGCTGCTTTAGGCTGGCCTAAGACCTCAATATACATGGCAGGGGTGTCAAAGGGCAGGGGAGAGGTATGTGAAACACCTGTCTGAATACAGCAGGACACTCACCTCTTCTGACCAGCGGGTGATGCTGTGTTTGATGCACCCCAGGACAGGGTTTGCCCTCTTGGCTACCAAGGCACACTGTTGGTTCACACTCAGCTGCTGCTGACCAGCAATCCCAGATTCCTCCCCAGAGGGCTGCTCTCCAGGCACTTCTCTCCCAATTTATACTTATACACAGCAATACATGTTTGTTCTGGCACTTATTCTGTCCCCATTTCAATATTGCTGTTCTTCAGCCCTGTGTCAGTGAGAAGAGGTATCATAGGGCTGGTGCTTTGCAAATGCTTAATTCAATACTGCTTTGCTGAAGCACAACTCCAGTGAGTTCCTCCCCTAATTTTAGGACTGGCTGAATCAGCTGAAAACACCATTATGCCAGATTTTACAACTTGTAAAACAAGGATAGTGTTACCTGCCACCTTTGTGCTGCACCATGGAGCCTCCACAGACAAAGTGTTACCATTTCAAATAGTAAATCAAGGGCAGCACAAGTACAGCAAGCTGGAACAGGTCTTAAATCTGAAGACATAGGCAGAGTTGTGTGTGCAAAATGTTTTTAAAATAATACGAAAATGTGGGAATAATTCTCTGTAGTGAAGGAATAAGAGTAATTGCAGAAGAGTAGGGGTGAGATGGGAATCGTGGGAATTACCACTCACACAAAATTAACTGCAACAGTGTTTTGCAAGCACACAGGACATGAATCTGAAAGATTAGTCAAAAGGACTGGAAAAGTGGTCCAGCAGAACTGTAGCAAAAGCCAGAGCCTTGATAGCTACTGTTAGAAATGGAGGTCTTTATGGTTCTGCTTCATATGGACAAAATGAACATTACTGACAGGATTCTGCTTATATTGGCAGAATTCATTTCCCCACCAAA